>BHFV01000490.1:8648-23162 GCA_003568905.1 Trebouxiophyceae sp. KSI-1
CCCTTTCCCTGTCCCTTTCCCTTTCCCTGTCCCTTTCCCTGTCCCTTTCCCCAACACCCCTCCTCTGCCCCTTTTCGCTTGCTCCTTGCCCGTGCCTTCCTTTCCACGTTCCTGCCGCATTTCTCTTCCTCCCTTGCCCTCTCTTCTTCCTTTCGCTTTTCACTCTTCCTTCCCCCTCCCTCCCTTCGTATCTCCTTCATTCGCTCTGTCTTCCTGCCTTTCTCAACCGATTCGGCCCCCTGCTTGGCACGGCTGCAGCCCCTTACACCAGCAGCTCGCCCAGCAGCCGCCCACCTGCTCTTTCAGCCAGTGAGAAGAGTCAGGCCTGACGGCGGGCTGGCGGCGGCGGCGCAGCCGGCTCATGGACGGCGCGTGGCTGCAGCAGCCGGATGCGCCGCAGATCGGGGAGTTCCTGCGCATGCTGGCGCTGTGCCACACGGTGCTTCCGGAGGGCGGCGAGTCGCCGCGGGACATCAAGTACCAGGCAGGCGCCCGGCAGCTTCCCGGCAGCTTCCCGGCAGCTTCCTGACAGCTCCCCGGCTGCCGCCTCCCTGCTTGGCAGCGGCAATGCAGCTACCTTGGTGTGGCGCCGCGATGTGCGATGCAGCTGAAACGTGATCAGGGGTTTTTAAGGTTTGGGGGTCCTAAACTCCAACCATTAAGCCCCAAAAACATAAGCGAGCGAGGCGGGCTGGCTGGGCCGGCTCGCCCCCTCTCTCGCAGCCAATGGCAGCTCACAGTGCGACCGCTCAAAGCAAGCCGCCCTGCTGCGCACTGCAAGCAACCGATCCCACGAGCAGGGTCCCTTTAAGGTTTAGGGTTTTGAACTTACGGCTGAACTCAAAACCCTAAACAGGGTCCCTTCCCCTCGTGGCTCTTGCACCCCAATCCAGCGCTGAGCTCGCCACCGATTCTCGCAGCGCACGCCGCTCACAGCGTTATGATCCCCGAACTCCTCGAATACGAGCCCTAAGACATCAGGCTCTTGATCAGGTATCGGTAAGCAAAAAAAACTGAAAGACCTGCTGCAGGCGGCATCGCCGGATGAGGCTGCCCTGGTCGTTGCCGCCAAGGTGCTCGGCGCCTTCTTCTTCCGCCGCTCCCCCTCCACCGTCTTTGTGCGCGAGCTGGGGCCGGACGGGAGCCAGCTGGAGGCCGAGTACGAGCTGCTGGCGGTGCTCGAGTTCAACTCGACGCGAAAACGACAGTCTGTCGTGGTCCGCACGCCCGACGGCCGCGTCCGCCTCTACTGCAAGGCGCGGCCATTCTCGTGATTTTGAATGAATGACCCTTAGGGTTCGCAGCTAGGGTTGAGGTTCAAGGTCTCAGGGCTTGAGTTCCGCCGCCGTCCGCACGCCCGATGAGCCCGTCCGCCTGAACTGCAAGGCGCGTTTATTCTTCGGGTTGATAGGGTTGAGATGCTATTCAGTGTCGAATCTACCCCTCCCCGAACCCTAACGACTGCTTCCCTATGCCCGCAGCGGCCGCGCCTGCGCACAGACTGGATTGGATTGCATTGCGTTGCATTAGATTAAGCCGGGTTGCATTTACTTTACTACATTGCATCACCATTACCAGTGCTTTCACTGCCTTTACTAATTCAATAAGCAATTGGATGCAGGGCGCCGACACGGTCATCCAGGAGCAGCTGGCGGCCGACGGCAGGGCCTGCTGGGGCGAGACCAAGACCCACCTGGAGGAGTTTGGCCGGGCGGGGCTGCGAACGCTCTGCCTCGCATACCGGTTATCCCCCCCCCCCCCCCCATTTTGTCAAAAACATTTTTTTTCCTGCTGTAATTTTGGCTGCCTGCCGCCTCCCTGGTGCCCGCCATCTGTAGCCTCCCCGGCTGCTTTGACTTCTTCTGGTTGCTGGCCGCAGCTGCCTGCAAGAGCCGCATGCGCCAGCATCTGGGAAAGCGCCTTCTTCTGAAAAGGGAGACCAGCCTCGCTCAAATCGCAGCAGGGGTTGCGGCGGTCAGGACTAAACAGTATGAGACTTGCTGTCCAGAATTTCCGGGATGGTTTTGGAGGAATGCCAGCGTGTGTCTCCGTTGCCGAAACAGGCCTTTTCCCCCGCTCAGGATTACATATCAATGATCCTGCTTTACAGGTGTCACTGTGAGTCTGCAGCAGGGGGGCCGGAGGATATTCAGTCTGTCCGCTTGAGGACAAAGCCCTGAACCTTGTCCCCAGCACAACGGGAAAGGCGTGAACTGAATTGTGCCTTGGCTGAAGCCAACGTGAGTTGACTGAACACGAAGACATTAAATCAATCATCAATCAAATTCAAGTCAATTTTAATCAAATCAACCTGATTACAGTTGGCTGAGGTAACGACTAACCAGAAACGTCCCCGCAGGGACGTCGGCGAGGTCGAGTTTGCCGAGTGGCAGCTGGAGCACGAGGCCGCTAAGGCGGCGCTGGCCAACCGGGCCGCGCTGGTGGATGCATGCGCCGAGAAGCTGGAGCGGGAGCTGACGCTGTTGGGGGCGACCGCCATCGAGGACAAGCTGCAGGAGGTGCGGGCCCGGCTGCCCACCATCCTGTCCGCTGACTCAGCAGCCGTGCTGCTTGTTGCGGCCCGCCAGGCTGGCAAGCAGACGGCGTCTGCAGTCCGCAAGGCACGCCAGGGAGCAGCTGCAGCGCAGGAAGAGCTTGCAAAGCTTGGGTTACGGAAGGCAGCGGGCATGCCGCTTCTGCGATGACTCATGGAAAGCGAACGGCTGCATGCACTCAGCGAGTTCATGGAGCGCTGGGTGGACTGCGCTCTGTGAAGAAGCAGCGCAGTTTCGGACTGTAAGCAGGATGGCTGCAGAGAACCATTGCCCCAGCCTTCCGGCCCCTTCCGCCTGCGCATGGGCTTTGCTCTGCAGTCGCCTGGCCGCGCCGCCCCGTTCTTTTTCGGGCGGGAAAACCCTGATGATAAACCTTACACCCTAAACCCTAACGCTGCCGCCAGGGCGTCGGCGACTGCATCGAGCAGCTGGCGGCGGCGGGCATCCGGCTGTGGGTGCTGACCGGCGATAAGATGGAGACTGCCGTCAACATCGGGTACGCCTGCCGCCTGCTGAACGACGGGCAGCGGCACGCCTTCATCAGCAGCGACGTGCCGCCGCTGGCCGCGGCCGAGGAGCTGCCCTTCGAGGAGCAGGACCGCATCCTGCGCGGCCAGGCGCGGCGCCCTCTCTAGGGTTTGTGCAGGGTTTCTTAGGGTTTTGATGCCGCCGCAGTTGAGAAACGGCCAGGCGCGGAACCTCGCTTTTGGTTTGTGTAGTGTTATCGGTGTTTTGAATCGGGCTTTTCCTTTTTTCAACTTCATCTTCTAGATGGAATCCCACATTCACTTTGAATCGAGCTGTGTCTTGGCAGCCGATGCTGCTGGCTTGCAGCAGAGGCGGGGGCGGGGCAGGTGCCCCGCGGCGCGGCGGGGCACGGGGGGGTGGATTGCCTAGAACCTCACTGCATGCTGCCAGCCCGGCCGCCGCCGGCTTGTTGGCTCTTCCGGCCACCCCAAGCACAGACCCGGCTTAGCTTGCCTGTGCTCCCCCTACATGGCTCCAATCCAGCCTGGCCAGCCTGGCGAGAAGGGAGGGGGTTGCCTGCCGCACCAAACGAAAACACTCAGCCGGACTTTCTGCTACTAGCCTAATCCGACCTTCCTGCCGCACCGATCAGCAGCTGATGACTAAGCTGCCCTGCTTAGTCAGACTAAGCTGCCTCCGGCAGGTCAAGATGCAGCTGGCGGAGGCGCAGCGGCGGCTGGCCGGGGCGGCGCAGGCCAGCCCGCCTGCCAGGGTGGCGCTGATCGTGGACGGCAAGATGCTGGCAGTGCTGCTGGAGAAGCGGCACCGGCGGCAGCTGCTGCAACTCGGCTGCGCCTGCGACGCCGTCATCTGCTGCCGCGTCTCCCCGCTGCAAAAGAGCCAGATCACCAGGTGGGGGCCCCTCCCCTAGCGGCTGACAGCCTGGCAGCCGCACCCAGAGCCAGCCTGCCGGCATCTCTCGGCAGAGGGTATCATGCTGCTGCATGTCGGCATTGCTGGCACGGGACAGTTGTTTTTTTGGCACTTTTGCCTGCAGTAAGGCATGCGTTCCGGCCTCTTTCTGGGCGCGCCTGCGGGCGGGGGCCAGCAGGGGCTGTATGGCAGGCAGGAGCGGTGTACCCTTCAGCCCACCGGCGCTCCAGTCGCCAGACCGGGAGCGGTTGGTTCATGCTGCATCAGCTAGACGGTCAAGATGCTGAGCATGCCTGCCTGCTGCCAATGACAGGCTGGTGCGTGACGGCGCCGGTCGCGTAACGCTCGCCATCGGTGACGGCGCTAACGACGTCAGCATGATCCAGGTGCCGCCTCTCGACGCAGCAGTTCCGACCTCGCGTTCGCTTTGAGAGAAGCGAGAAGCATTGTTTCACTGGCAGAGTCCCTCCCTTCCATTTGCCTCATGGCTGTTGTGCCGGGGCAGCAGACAAAGCCAAACATGGAGAAGCCCGCCTTTTTCAGTTAAACGGCGTCCCCTGTCTGGTTGCACCAAGTCTGCCGAACCTCTGCTCGTTGAAAGGCGCAACTGAGCCCACCAAGGCAGCACGGCTGCCAGCCAGTTGGCCCGAGGCCTGACAGAGTGCTTTGGAGGGTTAATTTGAACGCAAACGCACCGTACAAGGTTGGTTCGAATCTGGTGGCAGGCGGCGCACGTGGGCGTCGGCATCAGCGGCCAGGAGGGCCTGCAGGCGGTGATGGCGGCCGACTTTGCGCTCGCGCAGTTCCGCTTCCTGTCCGACCTGCTGCTGGTGCACGGCCGCTGGTCCTACAAACGCATTGCCAAGGTCATCGGGTGCGCCCCCCGCCTCCCGGCAGCCGGCCTTCTGGCTCCTATCTGCTGCCCTGCCAGCTGCCTCTCGGCCTCTCTTTCCAGCGCACTTCTGAGAGCTTGGCAAGAGTGCAAGGTATCAGGCGTAGGTCCCTCTCCGACACCCCTGCCTGGCCACTGCCCCTCTGCCTAAATACTGTCCCACCCAAGCGCTCTCCTCTGCCCTGCCTGAGCCGCTGCTCCAGAACATCCCCCGCTTTTAAAGCTGATTTCGAATCGGGTGTCCTTTCCCTCCAAATCCGAAACAAGGTTGATTTCGACCTTATTGCACAGCATTCAAACCTGTGCCCTGCCCCTCTGCTGCAGGTACTTCTTCTACAAGAACACGGTCTTCACGCTCGTCCAGTTCTGGTTCAACTGCTACGCCGCCTTCAGCGGCCAGCGCTTCTACGACGACTGGCTGCAGGCGTTTTACAACCTGCTCTTCACCTCGCTGCCGGTCATCGCGCTCGGCCTGCTGGACCAGGACGTGACCAAGGCGAGGGGATTCCCGCGTGCCTTTCCCTCGACTTTTCTGCTTTTGCTCGCTTCCGTTTCTCCTTTTCCCGCCTTTTCTCGCTTGATCAGGGAAAGGGCCGCAAGCGAGTCGGCGAGCTTTCCAGCTTTCTTCTCCAGGTTGCAGACGGACAGGTCAGGGAAACCATTGTCTCGTGGCTCCCCTGACTCCCAATGCTTGGCACAGCGCCTTGGGATTGTTTGAACTGCTGGAGGCTGCGGCACCTACACAGCTGCTGGGCGCAGCACGCACGCATCTTTGGAAGGAAGGGCGGCCAAGGCTGACCGCTCCGCGCTGCTGCCCCCTTGTTACTAACCCCTAGCCCCTGAAACCCTAGATACAAACCCTAAACCTTATCCTGCAGGCGAGCGCGCGGCGGCACCCGCAGCTATACCGGGCCGGCCAGCGCAACGAGGCCTTCACGCTCTGGGTGCTGCTCTCCTGGCTGGCTTCCGCGCTGTGGCAGTCTGCGGTCGTCTTTTACGTCAGCGTCTGGACGCTCAGCATCGCCTCGGACTCGAGCGGAGTGCTGCTGGGCATGTGGGCGTCCGGCACGCTGGCTTACACTCTGGTCGCGACCACGGTGCGCTGCCTTACTGAGCCGCATCACTGAACAGCATTACCAAACCTTGCTGATCTGCACCGCAGTACTGAATAGCATAACTAAACCTTACTAATACGCACTAATTTAGTCTGGATTGCATTGACGTATTCGTTGTACTCATCCGCTGCTTGCTGATAAAGAGCAGCGCATCAATTGGCAGCTCTGGAAGATCGGAGGTTTCAGGGTTTCGACTCGAAACGAGAGCGAGCCGCATCTGTCCGTGAAGCTGCAGCAGGCCAGGGGGTTCCAGCCATGTGCCAGATTCCCGCCCTCTGGCTTTGAGCCGGGCATGTGCGCTCTGGCCCCCAAAGGACTCTGATCGACTCCGAGAATGTGATTCAAATTCAAATTCAAAACAAACATATCTCGTTTTTGAAGTTTGGGTTTGAATTTTGAGCCCAAGCTATTTGAATTCGAAGGTTCGAATCAATTCGCCGGTTCCTCAAGACCAGCGTCTCCTGCACGCCAGGTGAACCTGCGCCTGCTCTGCTGCGTCGCCTTCCACACCTGGTGGCACTACCTGGTCGTCTTCGGCTCCATCCTCTTCTACTACGGCTTCCTGGCCGCCTACTCCGTGCTGCGGCCGGGCGCGCTGCACGCCGTCGGCAAGTCCGACAACGCGTACTGGGTCATTTTCGAGGTGAAGTCGCGCGCATTTGGCGTCCTGACCGAGCTTCTCAACGTTTTTTTCTATCAAGTAAACCAGCAAGGTTGAGAAGGGGGTCTTGGGGGCCGAAACGACGGTTCCTGTCGCTCCTTTTCGGCGCGGTGCGTGGGCTTGCCAGCCTCACTGTCAGCCTTTTGTTGTGTCACCGGCACCTCGTGGCAAACACTGCCATTCTCGTTTGCAGCTGCGATCGAGATTCCAAGTCCACAAGGGCGGGCGGCTGATTGGCTGGTGTAGGGCTGCTGGGTGCTGCAGCACACATTTTGCCCAGCAGAAACAGAAGAGGAAAAGAAGAGACAAATCACGCACGGGGATGGCAAAGGCGGCGGCAGCAAGGCCAGCAGAACCACGCTTCACCTTACCTTTCGGGTCATTCTCAGAGCGAAGGAGTGCCTCGTGTTTTGCTCGGTACGTGGCGGATGACGGGAAGCCGAGGGGCGCCTGCCGACCCGCCCGCCCGCCCGCCCGCAGCTGGCGGCGCGGCCGAGCTTCTGGCTGGCGATGGCGCTGGGCGTGGTGGCCGCGCTGCTGCCGGACCTCGCGCTGCAGGGGCTGCTGCGAGCACACTTTCCGACTGACGAGCAGCTCATCCAGGTGCCTCCCGCTTTTCGACCCTTCTGCAAATGGTCTAATACAGACGCATGTGGCACAGACTGGAGGCCAGGGAGTCTGCCAGATGCCGCCAAAGGCCAGGCTTGGAGCCACCGCCTTGGCCATGCTTTGCAGCTGCGGTAACTGACACTTTGCCGCAGCTACCACAGCCAGCCAGTGCATATACATGAGGCCTGACAGGGTGTCTGCTCCTGCCGTCCTGCACGCCCGCCAAGCAAGTAAGCGGGCCAGAGGAAGCCAAATCAAGGCCGCGCTTTGGCTGCAGGAGGCGGAGCGGGCGGCCAGGCGCAGCGGCGCGTCAGTTACGCCCGAGGCTGACGACTTTGAGCGCTGCGACTCGCAGCACGGCTCCGTGATGGTGACGGTCGACGCGGCCTCCGCGCTGAACGCCGGCGCCGAGCCGTCGCCGCCGCCGCCGCAGTCGCCGGTGGGGCCCTCAGCGACCCCCCGCCTCGCTCCTCCCTTCGTTCGATTGACATCCGGCATCATCGTGTGGCAAGAGTCGGAGTCGCGGAGTCAGGTTTGCATGCTGCGAAGAGAGGGTGGCTGCGCCGGCATGGCGGGAAGGGGCGAGAGCCGCTCGTTCGCGGCGCTCGAGTTTGTCGAGTACGAGGGTCGATGCCGTGCCTGCCTGCAGGAGCAGCCCAAGAAGCCGAGGCTGCGCTTTGTCGCGCCGGAGAGCGACGACGAGGCCGGCGCGAGCGGCAGCGCCGCGCCGCCGCGCGTGAAGAAGCAGCCGCGGCGGCACACCGGCTACGCCTTCGACCACCCCGGCTTTGAGAGCTTCCACGCCGAGGAGGCGAGCTCTTCGCACGCTTGCATACGGGCAGACAGGATTTGTTCTGTCAGGATTTGTTCTGTCGCTTCAGGAGCCGGAAGGCATGCCGGTCGGTTCAATCCGAGCATGAAGATCGCACGCCCACCACCGCAGTGCCCTCGACGCCTGCGTCGCTGACCCGGGCAAGCTGCTTGCTTTCTAGCCAGCCCGCCGGCGACACAAGCTGATTGCCGCAGGCCGAGCGGCGCATCATCCGCGAGCGCTACAGCTCCGGCCACGGCGCCGCCACGCTGTCCAGCCGCCAGGCGGCGGTGCTGCAGAAGAAGATGGGCATCGTCAAGCGCTTCTCCGCGACCGAGGCGATGCTGATCCACGCGACGGCCGCGCTGGTCGAGATGAGCGACGCCGGCTCGCAGGTAAGCGTCCCTGCTGCATTGCCAGGAGGAGGGCGCGCGCTGCGCATCTTTGTCACAGCCAGTTGCAGCAACTTGATCCGCAGCACAATTTTGCGTCGTCTGCTTTGCGTTCTGGCAACCGCCGGAATGCGCACGCATTACGGCTCCTGCCAGGCACGCAGCCGTCGCCTGAGCTGCTTCTCGGTGCTGGGGCCCTGGCAGGCGCCGCGCAACCTCAGCGGGCGGCTGGACGAGATGGAGGGGGAGCTGCAGCCGGTGGAGTTCCTGCCGCCGCCCGGCCTGGCCGGCTCCCGCCGCTTCTCCGTGCAGAGCAACCCGAACCCGGACACCGACGACATGCTGCTCTGACCAATGGCTGGGCAGCGGCCTTGCTACCGGCCAGAGCACCTGACATTGAAGCTTGCTTTGCTTTCGCGCTTGCTTGCGCAAGGACTTGAGGATACGTGGCCTCTGCAAGGAGCCAATGCAATGTGCAGCAACGGGATGCAGCCTGCAGCGGGCAGCAGGGCAGCAGCTGCGTCCAAACGAATGGCTCCAGACCAGAGTTACAAGGCTCTTGGCCGAGGCCTGCAGCAATACACCCGGCTGGTGGGGCACCACGCGCTTTGGCAGCGTTTCGAAACTGAAGGCAATCTGGAAACATCCCACGCGCACACATTCACACTGTTTGGCTATACTGGGACGAGCCGATGGAAAGACCTCTTGCACGCGGCTGCAGCAATGAAAGCGCGTCACTGGCACACATGCCTCGCTTCAGGACTCCAAAGCAGGGCGGATGTGCGCCTGGCGCCGACAGCCCGCTGGCAACAAAATGAGGCTCTCCCAGGAGCTGGAAAACAGGGACCTGGCCTTTTTCGGTTCCTTTGCCCTGAACGCACAGCTTGGAAAGAACAATAGCAGCGCTCGCGCAAACAACCCTGCGCAGAAATGGAAGCCCGGGCTTGTTTGAGGGCCCTGTTGGGACAAAGCGCAGCGCCTGCCAACGCGTGGCTGGCATGGCGGCGTGGAGTCGTATACAAGAAAGGGGCACAAGGGGCGAGCCACGCGGCTTCAGAACTTGTTCTTGAGGAAGGGCTCTGCGCTCTGCGAGCCCAGGCTGTCTTCCGACTGCAGCGATGCCGCCGCGACATCCGGCAGCGCCTCTGGCAGCTCCGCAAAGGCAGGGCCCGCGCACATCTCGTCCAGCTCGGCTGCCAGCGCCTCCCAGCGCCGGCGTGACTCGCTCGGCTCCTGCTGCGGCCCTGCGGCGGCGCACTCTGCCTCCGCGGCCGGCTCCTCCATGATGGGCGGCCTGCGGGCCACAGGGAGCTTGGGTCGTCAGTGCGCGCCTTGCAGCACTGTCCACACAACAGCAGGCCATTTCACACGCTGCTGACAGACTCCACAGATCTGTTGTGTGATCAGGTCTGCGTCGAAGGGGGAAGCAGGTCTGTGTTGAAGCGGGTCGTTTGGCACTGAGAGAGCCGCGCAGCGCTGCAGTCGAGGTGGAAATAGTGTCCTTGGCACAGTTTTCCCGCCCAAAAAACGCTCTTCAAATCACGATTCGAAATGGAAAGGGTGCAGGATGCAGCTGCATGCGGTTGAGGGGGGTTGGGGGCGCACGTGGCGGTCAGGGGAAGGGAGTAGCTGCTGCGCAGCCGCGCGCCCCGCCGCAGGCACTCGAGCGCCTTGAGCGGGTTGTCGGGCTCGAAGCCGGCGCGGCCGCGCTGCGGGCTGCGCGGCGGCAGCCCGAGCGCGCCGACAGAGGCGGAGCGCCTCATGCCGCCCGATTCTGGCTGCAGCTGCGGCGGCCCGAGCCCTGCGTTGACAACCACGTGTGCTGCGCCCGGCTGGTGCCTGCAGCCGCAGCCCCACGCCTCAGATTCTGGACTGCGGATCCTGCTGGTGCTTGCCCGCGCAGCGGCCCAGGAACTTGATAAGAAACGAGCTAGAAGCAGGGGGCGCACTTGCTGGAGGACGCAGCCGGCAGCGCCTTCTTCGGCACCTCTGGCATGACAGCCAGCCAGCTCGACTTGAGGCCCCCCGGGCCGCCGAGCGCGCCGCGGCGGGCCTTTGCCCGCCACCGCTGCCAGAACCTCCTGCGCAGCCGCGTCGGGTTCTGCAGCCGCCCGGGCCGCCGCCTCAGCACCAAACACAGCAGCAGGCTCGCATTGCGTGGCAAAATACTTTGCAGGCACAAGGTTGGGTGAGGCAGGGCGTGACTGTGCCAGCCAGAGCTCCCTGCTCAATGTTCTGAGCTGCTGAGCAGGAAGGTGCGGACCTTGCGGAGCCTTCTAAGGACGGCAGCCACAGCATTTGCCAGCTGTTGGCCGGGCGAGGCGGCGACCCACAGGAAGCCGAACGGCCAGGCGGCGGTGGCAAGCACGCGCACGTAGCGGGCCAGGATGGCTGCCAGGTAGACTGCCAGGCTGGCCAGCTGGGCCGCCAGCATGACCGGGCCCACCACAGCCCTGCAGCGGGCAGGTGTCAGGCATGAGAGGCCGTGAGGGTCTTCAAAACGCGGCTGCGTCAAAAGAGAGAAGACATCGCTTTTAGAATCCCTCTGCGTGCTTTTGAAATCGACAAGAGCAATGGAAACACTCGAGTTTTGAATGCAGCGATGCTGCTGGCAGGCGGCAGGGACGGGAGCCGCGCCTGAGGCTGTCGCTGCTGCTGCTGGCCTGCAGCAGCAGCACGCAGCCGACGGCGACTGTGTCTGCTGTGGCAGAAGCGACCTCTGATGCCTGGTCGGCTCGCAGCCGGAAGGGCGCACACAGGCGAAGGTACGCCAGATGGCCTGCGCAGAGCACCAGCAGGCAGACAGCCTGCAGACAGATCGTGCACCGGGCGTCGGATTCGGTCTTTGAAGTTGCAGGGCAGCACCAGTCCAGCCGTCCCTCTGAAAAATGCAGGCACCGCAGACCAACGCATTGCCATTTGTTTTTCAACGAGTAAGTAGTCAGCAGGCTGTGTTTTCCTGGAAGACAATGCGGTGCAGAAACAGAGCGGTGTGTGCAATTAGAATCACTGAACAGTCAGTTTTCCCAACTCAAGATCTGTGAAGGCAAGCCTGCTGGGAGAAACAGCTCCGGTTTTCAGGTACTGGAGGGGGAGCCGTGCCTGAACGAGGCCGGCGCGCTGAGTCAGCACGCAGACCAGCAGCGCCATGACTGCCACCTTGGTGGTGCCGGCCAGCGTTGCGTACGGCTGCAGCAGGTGCCTGATGCTTACAGCGCTCCCAGTCGGCACCAGTCGCCCCCTGCAGGCGGCGCGCAGCAGGCGTCTCACTCCCATACCGACAGGGATCCACCAAGAAGGAGGTGTGTGTACTGGGGCGGGCGCGCTCGGCTGCTCAGAGCACGACCCTGGCAAGTGCAAGGTCAATGGTTCGAGTCCGGGTCGCAGCGCACCTCTGCCACTTTCCGCGAGGCAGCGGCGCGTAGGTGGCGCCGACCAGCTCGTGCAGCGGCCCGCGGCAGTCCTCAAACAGCGGCCCGAAGCTGGCGACAACGTCGCTGCGGGGGGCGGCCACATCCAGCCACTGGCAGCGCGGCCCTGCAGGCCCGATGACCGCCCGCAGCAGCCAGCCGGCAGCGCGCCGCAGCCAGCCCACCTGCAGCGCCGATGCAAGACCCAGACATCAGGCGCCTGCTGCCGGAAGCTGCAGCTCTGATCACTAGGATGCATGCAGATCTTGCTTGCAGATCGCGTGAGGGGTTGAGACCACGGCCAGCCTGGCTTGGGGGTCCTGAGGGGAGGCGTGCCTGCGGGGATGGTGCCTGTGCCGGCTGGGCCAGCGCCAGGGCGGCCCGCCGGTGCTCCGAAGAGGACAGCCAGAGGGCGAGGCAGGTGAAGGCGGCTGCCAGGCCGGCGGCCACCACGCCCAGCAGCAGCGCCACGCCCAGGATGACGAGTCCCAGCGAGCCGGACAGCAGCGCTGCGGCCGTGCGGCTCTGGTCAGACTGACAGCAGCCACAAGGGGAAGACGGCTCCCCCTCAACTGGTCAAGACAGAGAAGCAGTAGCAAGGGCAGTGAGTGAGCGTTTGTTATTTGGATGGCGTATCAGGCCTTCCTAGCATTCCACCATTGCAAGGGAGCCACGCCCTTCCAGGATGGCAGACCACAGTGGTGGGGAGGAGGGGTTCTCACATGCGGCAGCAGCTGCGGCAGCCGGGAGCAGGGCCAGCATGCAGAAGAGCTCCAGGCGCGGCCAGGCCAGGAAGCGCGGCAGCCGGGCGGCGGGGCGTGCGCGCTGCCGCCGCAGCAGCGCGCCCCGCGCCAGCAGCAGGGCCAGCAGCAGGCAGCAGGCGTAGAACAGCAGGCGGGAGAGGTGCAGCCCGGCGTCAGAGGTGCCACTTGCGGCCGCCTGCAGCCCCCTGACGTCGGTGAGTGGCTGATTTTGGGTGAGTGGCTGATTTTGGAGGGAAACCTTTTCGAACCGAACGTAACAAGGTCTCTCCCAAAGAGCCAAGGAACCGTCCCAATCATAGCGTGAGAAGAAGCAGGCTGCCCCGCTTGAAAGACAGACGCCTAAGGCGGGAGGAGAAGTGCTTGCCTGCAGCCGCCTGACGGCCAGCAGCGCGGGGGAGCCTGCCACCTGGGGGGCCTGCCCGGCTGCCGCCTCGGCGTCTGGCATGCCAGTGCTGGTCACCACATACTGGATGCTGCTGGCGATCTCTGCGGCAGAGTCCTGGCAGCAGGCGCACACCACAGCCTCAGCCTCCGGCAACTGCAGCATAGGACCTTGGAAGACACTCTCTGGGCCTGGCTGATGGCATTGGCTAGTGCGTGGCAAAGCAGGAAGGGAACCGGCGTTGCTGATGCATGCTCTGCGTTGAGCCAGGCAGAGGACAGGCGCTGTAAAAGGGGGCTATTTGTGGCATGCACCGCAGGCAGGAGGAAGCTGGGAGGCAGCCGTGGGGGCGCGCCTGCAGCAGACGGCGCCGGCCCGTGGGCGGGCTGTTGCGCGGCACACCCATGGCCGTCAGGAAGTTTGCCAGCGAGCTGCCCGGGGCGCCCTGCAGGTTGACGGGTGCGAACGTGGCGGGCGGCGGCGGCGGCGGCGACGGCGGCTGCGGCGCCAGCGTCACTGGGATTCCAAAGGGGGACGGCGGGTTGCCGGCAGCGACGAGCTGCAGCGTGCTCAGGCCGCCTGAAGGGGGCGAATCGGCCGCTCAGCACCTGAGGCGCTTTGATTGGCGGCGTATTGCAATTTGGCAAGCAGAGCAGGTAAGGGGGCGGTGCGCAGAGTGGGGAATGGTGACATTCTAGGCAGGCAAGTGTCAGGCCGGCATGGAGCCTGGCGAGGGCTGCAGGCGTGGCAGAGGCAGCACAGCTTGGCTGGCGGCAGGAGGCACGTTTGGCAGCTACCTGCAGGCGGCGGGCTGGCAGACACCGGGGGCGGCGGGCTGGCGGCGGGCGGCGGCGGCGGCGGCAGGCTTGGCGGCGGCGGCGGCGGCGGCAGCGCTGGGGCTGGCAGCGCATTCCACAGGCACGTCAGTCAGTGGCACCGGTGGCTGGGCAGCCCATTGCGTTGGCAGCCCACAGCACAGGCGGCACTTTTCGTGCACAGAAGCATGGGAGTCTTCAAGGCGGCACTTGCACAGCGGAGCGAGCGGCTGGCTGGCATGGCAGGAGGCGAGCGGCGGGCATCGGCATACTGGGCAGTGGCAGCGGTACCTGGTCCGGCTGGGCCGGGCGCGGCACGGCTCGGCAGGGCTTGGAGGCAGTGGGCAGCGGCAGCAGGCAGGCCGGCGGGCAGGCAGCTCCGGCAGCGCAGGCGCGCGGCGCTACTCAACGCAAGGCGACAGCTCACAAGCAGGCCGCTTGGACCAGGCCGGCAAGTGGCAAACCAGGCAAGCTCTCCGCAGGCAAAGCTGGCTGCTGGGAAGTTGGCAGGGGCGGCAAGTGGCATGGGCGGCGGCACGGCAGGCAAAGCGGCAGCTGGCACTTCTGCAGCGAGGCTCAGGGGACGCGCGCACCTGCTGGGGGCGGCGACGGGACTGCCGGCGGCGGGCTTGCGGGCGGCGGCGGCCGCTGCAGCGGCGGCGGGCTGGCCTGTGGCGGCGGCGGGCTGGCGGGCGGCGGCGGGCTCG
>BHFV01000491.1:0-23150 GCA_003568905.1 Trebouxiophyceae sp. KSI-1
GCGGGCAGCGCCTGGTCAGCAAAGCGCCAGCCCTGGTAGACCAGCGCGGACAGCTGCAGCGACACGCTGCCGGGCGTGAAAACCGACTCCAGGATGCCGTCCGCGTTGACGAGCGAGGAGCGCGCGTTGCAGTTGATGCGCATCGTGTAGCGGAAGTGCGGCGCCAGCAGCTTGTACACCTGCAGAGTTGTTGCACGCGCTCGCGTCAGAAAACGCCTGCCAGAAAGCGCCGGGAGCTCAGACCCTGGCCGGCACATTTCAAGCTGTCCGAGGACCATTCAAGTGCAGGCCCGCTCCCAAGCGCAGCACAAGCCCCACCGCCGCTGCCTCTCCCTCCTGCGTTGGGGCGTCGCCAGGCGCGCGTTACGCGGGGCTATGGAAGCGCGCCGGGTTGAGGATGGACAGCTCGCGGCGCGTGGCGATGATGTACGGCTCGACGCAGGCGTGCGTGGTCAGGAAGTGGCTGATCAGCTGGTGGATGCCTGAGTCCAGGGAGGAGATGATGGCCTTGGCCAGCTCCCAGACCTGCAGTCAGAGTGACAGGCCAACTGGTACTACCGATAACGTGCGATTGGTGGGCAAGAACATGAGCTGTTGCAAGCGCTTGGAGAGCGGCATCCATATCAAGCCTGCGCTGGGCGGCAGGCAGCCAAGGGCGCTGGATTTGGAGCTTCCAAATGGCAGCCTGTGCCAGGCAGGCTTGGCAGCCAGCGCCGCTGTGCCCAAGGAGGGAAAGGGGGATGGTGGGAGGCGCGCCTCCTTGTGGTCCTTGGGCGTGAACACGCGCATGGCGGTGCCCGCCGTCTGCAGCTCGATGGACACCGGCACAGTCTCGCCGTCGTCCCTGCGCAGGCCGCCAACCCGATCCGTCGCCTGGCAGGCTCCAGCTGGCGTGACCATGCAGCTGGCAACCAGGGCAGGCTTTGGGCAGCGCGCCTGCTGAAGAAGACGCAGCGGCCGGCGTGCAGCACGGCCTTGCTGCCCCGCGCCTTGGCCGCCTCGGCGGCCTGCGAGAGGACGTCCACGTAGCCGGGCACAAAGTCGAGCACCCACAGGCGCTCCTCGGCGACGGCCTGCGCCAGGCTGCGGCCGCCCAGCAGGCCGACCACGTGGGAGTCGCGCACGGCAAAAGCCTGCAGGTCCTCGGCAGTGACGGCGCGGATGGAGAGCGGGTTCTGCCCGGACAGCGCCTGCGGGCGGGGGGCGAGCAGGTTCAGCGGCGCCATGTGGACCAGGCTCATTGCCCCACTGTTGTAGCGGTTGCCTGCCGTGGGCGTTGGACGGCCAGCAGACAGCAGGAGCGGGCAGCTGAGGAATGGCTTTGGGATATGTGAAAGGTCATCCTAACGGGCGCTTTGAAGAGGGGGGGGGGAGGGGGGGGGCGCAACACAAGTGGCTGCCGGCAGCTAGCGCGGTCTCAATTGCCGGAGCAACCCAGTCGTGGAGGCTGGCGTGCGGCAGCAAGGGAAACAGTGACAGGCTGGCCGGGCCCGCCCACCTGGCGGCCGAACTCCTCGTCGGTGCGCCACTGCAGGGAGCGGTCCTGCCGCACGCCCGGCGCCGGCCACTTGTCCAGCAGCGAGCGCGCGCCCACCACGAGGTCGTCGACCGTCGGCTCGGCGCCGTCGCCGTTGATGATCGCGTCGGTCAGGCGAGGCTGCGGGGGCGCGGCCTGCAGGCGAGACGCCGGGCGCCTTTGGCTGTGCTGAGAGCAGCGCAAGCCACAGGGAGTCACCCCGGGGCGATAGGCGCAGGAGCAGGCTTGACGGTGGCCCGTCTGACAAGCCGTGGGCAGTGCGGGCGGCCTCTCTGCTTCACGACTTCCTGGCCCGCTATTGCAGAAGCGTGATGAGCCAGGGCAGCCGGTGGGCCCGCGGGCCTCATGGCAGTCGAGATCGAGGCGGCGCCGACCTGGAGAGTGATGAGAATCAGGTGTGCTGCCTGCTCAGGCAGAGTGAGCTGGCGGGGCCGCGCCTGCGCGCCAAAGCCGAGGGCCGGCAGCAGCTTGTAGGCCCAGAAGCGCAGGAAAGCCAGGGCCACTTGGAAGACCACCTTCCAGCGGCTGTTCCAGCGGTTGCGCAGCGCGAGCAGCAGCTCAAAATCGCGCAGCGGCCGTACGGGCAGCAGGCCTGCAGCAGCGCACGACTGCTCGTCAGGCCCCAGCGCCTCGCCGCCTCCCTCGTGCCGAACGCTCCACACACAGCCACGCGTCCTGCAAGTCTCGAGAGGAGCCCAGACTGTTCCGCTCGGCTGCGCTGGCCATCGGCATGCACGCTGCTGCGGCAGGCCCCCCTGCTGTGCGGGTGGCGCGGGCGGCGGCGGGGGCGCACTGCGCAGCGCGCGCTTCTGCTCCTGGTCGCCGGGAGACACGCCGTGGAAGAGCGTGTCGACGACGCCCAGGCTGGGGAAGTTGTCCGGGTTGGCCTTGTTGAACATCTGCGGCCGCCGCCCCTCGCAGCCTCAGCGCTTGTGGGCGCGCTGGGCTGTGCTCCTTGTGGTGCCCTTGAGTGCCGGCGCCAGCATGGCTCCTGCCCCTGCCTGCTGCCCTCTGTGCAGCACTGGTGTGTGTAAGAGGCCAGGCAGTCGGCGTGAAGCAGGCGCTGCGTTGCAGCCACAGGCGGCGGCAGGCCCTCGCGTCTGCTGGCAGCCCGCCGGCCGAGGTCAGGAGCAGCAGCGGCGGGGCGGGCTCGCCTCTTCGATGACCGGCTGCAGGCTGACGACGACCCTCAGCCAGCCGAGCGAGACGACGCTGCGGGCAGTCAGGCCGATCGCATTCCCGGTGTCCTCATTGAAGGCTGCAGCCGGCCGCACGCGGCTCAGTCAGCTTTGTGGCGCACGCACACGCTCCCTGGATGGTGGACCCGGGCTGCAGAGCGGCAAGCGCCGCCCGGCTGCCGCGGCGGCGGCTCCCAGTGCAGCCGGCGCGTGCCCCCCTCTGGCGCCAAGGAGGCAGCCTTATCAGGAGAAGGCGACGTGCATCAGGCAG
Organism: Trebouxiophyceae sp. KSI-1; assembly: GCA_003568905.1. Classification (NCBI taxonomy): domain Eukaryota; kingdom Viridiplantae; phylum Chlorophyta; class Trebouxiophyceae; species Trebouxiophyceae sp. KSI-1. The sequence continues at coordinate 2,987 of BHFV01000491.1, forward strand.
GGGGGCTGTGGGCCGCACTCTGCAGCTTGACCGGGTCGAACTGCTCGTCCTGAGGCAGCCACGGCACGCCGCCCTTCAGCGGCGTCTCATAAAGCCCGTCGATGAGCGGCCGCCCGGTGCGCAGCCGCCTGCGGGCGGCAGACACGGCGTCTGAAGGCGTCGTTTTTGGGACTGGCTCGCAGCTGGCATGGCGGCGGCAAGGCAGCAGTGCAGATAAGGAGGAGTTGCGCGCAGCTCCCAGAGGACAGGAGGCTGTGCGGGCGGCCCCTCTAGTTGGACGGGGAGGAGGAGGCACCTGGGGTAGGCCGGGTAGTGGTTTGCGTCCTTGACGCCGCCGCCCAGCACCGGGCGGACCGTCAGCGGCTTGGCAGGGTTGCCCAGGTCGTTGTAGACCTGGTAGTCGTAGATGCGCTCCGCGCCCGTGCGCTCCTGCTGCGCGTCCGCAGCGGTGCCCTGCCGCCGGCGGGGATGCTCGCAGGTCAGGCTGACAGGGCCTAGCCGCGAGGCACATAGAGGCACATCTCATGAAGGAGGGTGGCGGCTCAGCCAGGCTGGCTCAAACTGCCTGCCGTGGTGCCAGCTGGGCGCATTCAGGCGGATGGGCAGCAGGCGGCAAGGAGGGGACGGCGGCGCACGCGCAGGGCGGCCAGCTCCTTCTCACGGAAGAGCTGCAGGCCGCTGGGCGTGGCGTCCGCAAAGGCGGGCAGCGCGGGCGTGCCGGGGAAGAGCCAGCGCTCGCCCTGGGACACGTCGATGTGGGTGTAGGCCGGGTAGGAGAGCGCGGTGTGGCCGGCCTGCAGCTCGACATGTGCCACGTGCAGCGCCGCCTCGTCCTTCGAGTCCGGCTCGGGCAGCTTGGACAGCACCAGCACGCCTGCCGGCAGGCGGGCACGCTGTCAGGCCTTGCCGAAAGGGCAGCTCCAGCGCAGCAGCTGTCGGCACGGCTGCTGGGGTAACTCGGCGGCAGACCGGGGTTGAAGTCGGCGGGCAGGCTGAGGTGCGCCGTGACCAGCGTGCCGGCGAGGGAGGGGTCGTCGCGCTTGTACGGCTCCGTCTTGGCGCCCGTCAGGTCTATGATGTCGCTGCTGATCTCGTTGCCCATGTCGTCCAGCTCCCGGTCCACCACTCGCAGCTGCAGGCGCACTGGGTCGCGTGCGCCCAGCAGGTAGAGCTTCACGTCATAGCGGACGTCCCCGCTGGCGGCATGCTGCGCCGAGCCCGTCCTCTCCGCCGTCGTGCTGGCGGCCTGCAGGTGCTGGGGGGTCTGCCTCAGGATGATGCATGGCGGTCAGCTGGATGCGGCCCGGGCCACCGCAAATCGCATCCCAGAGCTTGGAAGGAAGCAAATGCTCATCAAGACACTCCTTAGAGGGGCTGTCAAGTGCTCGAACGCGCTGACAGGGGGCAATTTCCGAAAGCGCGTCAGCAGCTGCATCGCCCCGGCAAGGCACCACATGCCCGTGCTGCGATCGTTAGAGCTCAAACAGCGCCCAAATCGGCCCCCATCAGGAGACGAATGGCGAGGGGACGACCGGGGGGAAGCCGGCAGCATCAACGGCAAATCAAGTTCACCTCGCAGATCGCGGAGCAGCGCACCAGAGCGACATGCGCATGTCGCAGCGGCAGCGTAACACTCAGCCTTGACGCGCCATAGGCGCCGCGACGGGGGGCTGCACGCGCTGACCTAGCCAATGCAGCGGCTAGCAAAGCCCGCTGCGGCAGACAAACGGCGGGCCGCGTGGTCGCGAGCATCCTGGAATGCTCTGTCAGGCTGTTGGGGCCAAACAGTGCGATCCCGTGGCTTGTTTCGGAACGTTCCTTCTTCTTCATTCCCCGGATGTGCAATTGAGGAGCCCTTTAGTCATCTGGCCGTCATGGAGGGGGGCGGCGCTCATGCACACAGCTCATTCACTCTTCACTGTGATTTGCCTACATCTTGAGACTGACTGCCGTGCCATGGTCTCTTTCAAGCAGTATGGCCACGGCCGCAGCACTAGGTCCTCTCCACTTTCCTGGGGCGGATGGCATCATAGATACAAGCTGTGAACTGAGCGCCACGGCAAGGCATTGCATTACATTTGCCCATGCATGGAGATGGCAGTCCAGTAACCGCTCGGAACTCGGTCATGCCTGGCCCACAGGCTGGGGGACCAGCCCCTGCGCGGTCTATCCGTGCGGCTATAACAGTACATCCCTCTTCAAGAGGCCGCAGGCATCCAGCATGAGCTTTACAGCATCAGAGAACGGGCGCATGCCGGCGAAGCCGCATCGCATGCTTTCAAACATCAAACGGCGTGAGCGTGCCAGGCGAAAAATTATGACAACTGCAGCCACAGGAAGAGAACCTCCTGCGCTGGAGACGCGGCTCTCGCGCTTGACTGGGCTCGAAGAGTCGGCCTTCGACATGGCGAGTTGCAAGACTTTCTTTGACTGTCTGCAGCCTTCGAGTGCTTGCAGACGCCGGTGATCGTGATTAACGACGCAATGGCTGCCTGCGCAGCGGATATACGGCGCGTCGGGCGGTGAAGAGGTGGCCATCTGCTGGGACCTCGACAACTTGCCCGTGCGAGGAGCGGCCGCAGCGCTGCTGACCGCCATACGCCTGCAGGTCGCCTCTTCAGTAGGTGCTCTGCCGGCAGGCTGGGTTCATCCCAACTGTACCTGTTGAGCAACTCCCAACTTTGCTTGCAGAGCCTGGTGGCAGGCCTGGCTGGCGCGCCGGTGACCCACTTCTCAGCATACGCAAATGCACGAACGCTGGCCAACGCGGGCCGCCTGCCCTGTGAACGAGAGCTGGCAGCGGACGTGCCGCAGGCTCTGACGCTGGCCGGCGTGCGGCTCTTTGCTGTCAACGTGCGGCGGTGCGCCTGTCCCTGCTTGTCGCTGGCCCCCCGCCTGCTGCAGCAGCACAGAGCTGCCAGCAGTGCTGCGGCTGCTGCAGCAATTCGGCAGACCTGGTGCTGCGGACGCACGCGTGCGGCTTTGCTGAGGCGACTCGGCAGAGAGGCACGCTGGCCATCGTCTCGGCGGACGCCGACCACGCGCCGGTGGCCAAGTACTGCCGCTCCAGGGGCTGCCGCGTGATCGCCATCGGCGCGTGCGCCCCCCTCCTGCTCAGTGGCCCTCGTGCTGCGTGAGGCTCCCTGCTCCCCTCCTGTGAGCAGCTGCGGCCGACGCCTGCAGGCTGGGCCGGTGGGACGCCTTCCAGCCGCAGCGCTGGACGCGCGTGCCGCTGGCGCAGCAGGCCAGCCTGGCCGTGCGCTGGGACGCCTCCTCAGCGGGCGCTGCCTCAGAAGGCACGCTTGGAGCCCCCGGACTTGCATGAGCCAGCCGGCCGGCAGTGGCAGCGTCTGACCTGACCTGTCTGCCACCGGCTGGGTGCAGAGGAGCGGCAGGCACTCCAGGCGCTGGCTGCCAGTGGCCCTGCCGCAGCCCAGCTGGTGGCTGAGGTTCTGCGCCGGCCCGCAGTCGCCGGCACCCCGGTCTCTTGGTGGGCAGCGCAGCCGGCAGGGCAGCCAGCCGTGGCCATTGAAGCTCTGCAGCCAGCGGCGGTGCTCACTGGCCCTGCCAGCTGAGTCCGCAAGACCTCAGCCCACACATAGCATTGGGACCGAAGGGACTGTGACGGTGAGCGCAGCATCAACCGCCCCTTGAGTTCCTGCATTGCCTTGCTAAGTGGCGGCGGAATGGGCGACACGTCTCTGCGCAGGAGTGAGCAGACGAGGCTCCAAGGCCTGCTGGCGGTCGCTCTACCCAGGACGGCAGAGTTTGCTCGCCGCCGTGCAACGCTGACCACTACCAGAGCTACTAGACGCAGCAAGAGGACATTTGCCACCGTGACCGAAGGAGCCTTCGCACGACAGCCGCTGTGAAGTGGGCGGCAATGTGAAGTGGGAGGCGCATGTCTTCAAGACTCCAGACTTTCTATCCTATGCTGCCGCGGATCGTGCCCTCCAGCTCACAGCATCATGCGCGACGGCCAAGCACCGAACAGGCGAGACGCAGACGCCAGCGCTAGAGGTGGCCCAGCTCCGAAAGCCAGCAGCGGATTGGAAGGGTATTTTGGCAAACCACGAGACAGCCAGCTGTCTTCACAAACCTGCGAACCGTACACGAGCGCTGCGACGCGCCCAAGCTCCCGAGCCACCACCGCCTACGCAACCACCTGCCTCGCGCTCGCGACAGCGCCCACACAACCGACTGCCACCTGTGGTGCATCTGGGACCAACAAGGTCCGCTCTCTCGCCAGCCCGCGCCGGGCGCGCACCCCACCCACTCTCGGCTGTCCCTAGTGGCCAATATCGCAAGCTGCTTGCACTGCGGCCCCCGATTCGCCCGAGATCTGGTGTCCAGTCAGACACATCCCGCCCTGTCAGCCGCAGCCGGCTGCCCCTTTCTCAACAGTAGCTCATTCGCAAGCGTCCCCGGTGCCTGCCACTTTGCCACATGCAGCGGGCGTGGGCTTCGCCCATCGCAACCCCCCCAGCCCCAGCCATGCAACCGCCTCCGACTTTTTCCCTGCGCCCCGGCTCACCGCGCCGCAGCCTTTAGCAGCAACAGCTGCAATGTGACCCAGTAGGGCGCGTCCGCGTGCGCTCGGCCGTGGTACGGCGGTGACACGGCCGCAGCGCCGCGCAGCCTGCCCTCACCCGCTTTGGCGAGGCCGGTGCTTTCCGCCGTCCCGCGCCGCCCACAAGGGCCCCTTGCCTTCCCCGCGGGGCACTTGCCCGCGCACGTCTGCCGACTCGGACCCGGTGGGCCAAATCTTGATGCATAGTAGGCCGGATCTGGCCCACGGGGTCCCCGTACAGCGGCCTTGCGTGCCTGCCGGGCGCGCCGCTGCCAAGATCCTGACCCACGACGGAGTTTGACCACGCCGTAACTGCCCGCAGGCCGCCAAGATGTTCTCGTGCTTCCAGCCCGCTAAGAACATGGACCGGCCGGACTTTGTGGCCACGACCGACTCCGCCAACGACCTGGGCATCTCGCCCAAGTCGGGCCACGCCGAGCACCTGTCCGAGAAGATCGCGGCGGTGCCGAACCTGGCCATCTCGGCAGGCTTCAAGACGCGCAAGGACATGCCGGACGCCAAGGCGGCCGCCAACTTTGACTTCGACCCCACCCGCCGCTTCGTCCGCGAGCTGGCCAAGCGCTCCGACTACCGGTGACCCCCCTCCTCACATCTCAACCGCCTGCCTCCAGCGGCAAGTTGCAGCAGCCTAGGGGGCTGACTGGGTGCCGTGCCAACGCAGCCGCCACATCGCCGAGATTGTGCGCGACAACACGCTCGGCGGCGAGGGCGGCGCCGCTCACATCATGGCATACATCAACGACGAGCAGCACGCCGTCCCCAGCCTGCCCGCCCTCCGCGCGGTGCGCACCTTCCCAACTCCTGCCTTGCACGCCTCAGTTCCCCCAAGCACAGCCCCACCCAGCGTCTCACACGCCCCCCTCCTGTCCACCGCAGGCGCTGCAGCACGCCGAGGCGAACGACCTGCTGATGTACGCGAGCCGCTACAACCTCTTTGCGCAGTACTCGGCCGACAAGGGCCACCCGTGGGACGCGCTGCCGGCCGCCGGCGCGCACGCCGCCGTGCTCGAGATCGGCAAGGCGGCCGGCACCAAGGACGAGGTCGCCGTGCTGCTGGACGGCGTCCCCGTCAAGGCCTTTGAGTTCTCCAACTCCGTCTTCAAGACCAAGTGCGGACCCCCTTCTCCCTGCTGGCAGCGGCCCCCCGTTGTTTGCTCCTCTCCGTGCATCAGCCCGGCACCACAGTCTGCTCCCGCCCGCCTTCTGCATGCACACTGGCTCCATCAGCCTCTTTCTCGCTCTTTCCCCCCTCTTGCAGCGGCTGAGGCCCTGGCCACCGCCCGCGTGCAGGGAGCCGGTCGCCTGGCGCGCCCCGACCGGGCAGACCGCGCCCGTCCACCTGGAGCTCCGCTTCTCCACCTTCTTCGGCTACGGCTCCGACACGGAGGCCGAGATGCGCGGCCTGGCCTACCTGGGCCCGCAGTGCAACGGCTGCGTCTGGGCCGCCGCCGACGCGGGCGCGCTGTCCGACTGGCCCATCGCGCCGCCCATGGTCTCCGGCAAGGCAAACAATCTCCTTCCTTGTCACCTAACCCCTCCCTCGCAGCTGTGTCTCTTTGGTAGCCCGGCTCCAGCTGCAGCTCTTGGCCCTCCAGTGGCATGCGCTTGCGCAGAGTGAGGCCCTCTGCTGACCGCCTTGCGCCGCTCCTGCTGCAGGTGAACGTGGCCGGCCGCGACGCCGCCCTGGCGCCCGGCGCCGCCGACACGCTGGCCGCCTTCAAGGGCGCCTTCCAGACGCACTTCCTGCCCGGCACCGCCGGCCACCCGGCCGTGCGCGGCCCCGAGGTGACCGTCTCCGTCGCCGGCGGCAAGCCGGCCGTCGCGCTGGACGGCGCCGCGCTCGACTCGTGGACCTTCGGCCCCAACAACGTGCTCAGCTTCGAGGACGAGGCCGGCCAGTCGGGCATGCTGCAGTTCGTCTCGCTGACCGGCGGCCCGGTCGTGCTCGGCTCCATCTACTCCTCCGCCGAGGCCGCGCCCGAGGGTGCGCCCACCTTCCTTCCCTGCTCCGCCACCTTGTGCCCACCCATGCTGCCCGCTGTTACCAAGCACCCGCAGCTGCTGCTTGTGCAGGCTTCAACCTGTTCGGCGAGCTCAAGGGCGAGTTCTCCCGCCTGGCCCCCACCAGCGTCGTCGACGCCGAGGTGAACGAGAAGATCGCCGCCGGCCTGGGCGTCGCCGGCACCTTCCTGCTGGCCAGCATCCTGGCGTCCGCCGCCGAGTGCGCCCCCACGCCGCCGAATTCGGTTTTGGTCGCTCCCGTGTTCCGCGCGCCGGCGCCGCTGACTCGCGCGCGCCCGCCCCGCAGCATCTGGGCCGCCGGCAAGAAGGAGCTGGGCGACGACGGCGCGCACGCCGCCGCGATCGGCCGCCTGTCGACGCGCATCGCCGCGCTGCTGCACCTGGAGGACCTCGCGGACCGCGCCAACCGCGCCTTCCTGCCCGCGGGCCTGACCAAGGACGTCGACCCCGCCTCCGCCAAGCTCGCGCAGATGGCCGAGGCCGCCGCGCGCGAGAAGGCCGAGGTGCGCCCCCGGCTCCCCTCCGCCCGCAGCCGCGCGCGAGCAACCCCGGCGGCGGCAGCCCGCCGACACTGTGTCCCGCCGCCGCCGCAGGCCGTGAAGCAGGCGGCGCGCGTGAGCGAGAAGGAGGCGCGCGACACCGAGGAGGAGTTCAAGGCCGGCAACGCCGCCATGTCCACCTACAAGGCCAGCCAGACCGCGTGGAAGGCCAGCCAGGCGGCCGAGGCCGCCGCCGAGGCGGAGACGTTCGCGCTCGAGGCCGGCCAGCACGCCCGCAACGCGCGCACGGCGGCCGCCCTGGACGCCGCGCTCGCCGCCGCGCAGGCCTACAACGAGGCGCGCCTCCCTCCACCCTGCTCCCCATGCGTGTGTCTGGCCAATGCGGGCGACCCTCCTTCTTACATCCTTCAAGACGCTGACCCGCCTTGCTTCCTGAACGCAGGCGCGCCTGGAGGCGTACGAGGCCGCCAAGGCCGAGCGGCGCGCCGCCACCGCCGCGCTGCGGGCCGTGGAGGGCGGCATCGACTTCTACGCCAAGGCCAAGAACTTTGACAAGCTCAAGGAGATCGCCGAGGCGTCCGGCGTCGCCACCAAGGCACGCCCCTCCCCTCCCCACACGGCGGTGCTTGGTGTCCCGTCCATAACACACTCTGGAATGCCCGCACCCTGCAGGCGCTGTGCAGCGCGACGGAGGCGGTCGAGGGCTGGGAGGCCGACTCGGTGGCCAGCCGCCAGGCGGCGCTGCTGGCCGCGCGCGCGAGCAGCGAGCACGCGCAGGAGTGCTACAAGCACATGCGCCGCGTGCAGCCCGCGCAGCAGGCCTAGGCCCCTCCTTCTTCTCCCCCACCACCAGCACCACACGCTGTATTTGGCGCCCGGCGCCGCCCTGCCTGCGGCGAGCGGCCTTGGAAGAGGCTTAGGTACCGGCAGTGACCCGCCGCCTCTCTGTAGCAGGCGTGAGTGCCGCCCGACTGGGATGCCTGAAAAACTCGCGGCTGAGACACCGCCGCCCCCTGCTTTGCTGCGCGACACTGGTCTTAGGATTTCAACCAATGTAACTCATACGGTCCGGGACTTTACTGCCACCAGCACAAAGCACTGCGTGCAGCCGGCGGGCAAAGGTTTACAGGGCTGCCATTCTAACGCCCCGGCCTGCATAAGAAGGGCGCCCGACTGGACCAGAGAGCCGGACGGCTTCTACTTGCCATTACAGAAGATTGGTTGTGCCGCGGGGACCGCTGTGTCACAAGCACTGCGCCACATCCGCGGCCCCGCCCGGGGGGCGCAAGGAACAATCCCGGTTGGCTGCCGTCAGCCGCCCATCCCAGCCAGCAGGGGGCGCTCGGTTCACTCAAGCGTCTTGGGCGTGGCGGACCGGGCGCGGCGCCAGGATGCGCGCCCGTCGCGCCGCGCTCGCGCTTTTCCTAGGCCTGCTAGCGACTCGGGTGGGCTTTCGTGACCCCCCGGCTTGCCCGTGGCGAGCTCTGCGATCGGTGATCTCAAGACCTAGTATTCGAGCGGATCGGGGTTTGCGTGGCTGTTTGCGGCGGTGCTGGGACGTCTCTGATGTGTGGGCATGCAAGCTAAGTGGGGTGCTGTTCGCTCGCTCTGCCAGGCGGCGGCACTGGACAACGGGCTGATGCTGACGCCACAGATGGGATACAACACGTGGAACGCTTTCCACGACGCGATCAACGAGACACTCGTGCTGGATGCCATCGATCGGATGGTCTCTCTGGGCCTGGTAGCCGCCGGTTACGACACCTTCACGCTGGACGGTGGGTGCCCCTGCCAACACCGCAGTCCCACACATGTATCTGCGCCAGCTGCTGCCCCCAGCGGGCGAAAAGCGCCGAGCCTCATGCCGCAGATGGCTGGAGCGAGAAGCAGCGCGACCGCGACGGCAACCTCGTAGCCAGCCGCGCCCGGTTCCCGTCGGGCATAGCGGCGCTCGCCAAGCGGGTGCACAGCAAAGGCACGGCCCTCGCTTTCCTGCGCTCAGGCGTCCAGCCCTCCAGTCAGAGGGCTGACGGCAGCGGCCGGTGCGGCAGGCATGAAGATGGGCATCTACTCGGACGCGGGCACGGCCACCTGCCTGTCTTATCCGGCCAGCCTGGGCTACGAGGAGGAGGACGCGCAGCTGTTTGCCTCCTGGGGAGTCGACAGCCTCAAATATGACAACTGCTTCTCCGTGGCGCCGGAGGAGGTGATTGCTCGGCCCCCCCGACTGCTGGAAACTTGGGACAGTCATGCATGCATGGCAGGCTGCTGCTGCTGCTGCTGTTGTGTCATGGCCAAGGCAACATGTGATCACGCCAGGGCGGCCTGCACGCAGAGGCTACCAGGAACTGGGTGCCTAAGAAAGGCAAAAAAAAAGGCCACCTAGGCCCCCCGCAGCAGCAGCAGCAGCAGCAGATGCCCGCGTCTGCCTCGCATCCGAAGCGGAGATCGCGTGCCTCACACACCGCAACTTCTTGCCTGCCAGCGCGCACGCACTCTCTCAGGCCCCACCTCCGGCTGCGCCGTAACGTGACGGGTGTGACGTCACCGGCAGATGAGCGTGCGCGAGCGCTACGAGGCGATGCGGGCGGCGCTCAACCGCACCGGCCGGCCGATCGCGTACAGCATGTGCGAGTGGGGGGTCTCGTCTCCCTGGGAGTATGCGGCCGAGGCGCGCCCTCTGACCCTCACCCTCAACACTCACCCCAAGCCTGCATCCCCCAAATCCTCTCACCCAGGAGGCCTGTCGCTGCCCACCTGCTAAGCACAGCAAGGGGGCAGCCCGGTCCTGCTGCTCTGGCGGCGGCGCAGCCCAGCAGGCGCGAGCCGCGGCCTGGTTTGGGGTCTGCGGTTGCGCGCGCCGGCTCCGAAACCCGCCAGCCTGTCAGGCTCAGGTCCGCTGCTGCCGCAGGTCGGCAACTCGTGGCGCACGAGCGCGGACATCTCGCTCTCCATCCAGGCGGACTGGCGGGGCGTCGTCGACAACTTGGACTCTGTCACGGGGCTCTCCCGCTTCGCGGGGCCGGGCGGGTGGAACGACGCCGGTCCGCCTCCTGTTACGAGGCTGCAGACTGCAGCCTGCTTTCCGAGTGCGAGAGGGGCCGGCTTGCGGTCCTGAGCCATGACATGGACGGGGGCCTGCCGCCTGCGCTTTTGCCGGCTGTGTGCAGACTGCCTCCTGGGCGCCGCTCTCACAGCAGCAGCAGCAGCAGCAGCAGCAGCAGCAGCAGCAGCAGCAGCAGCAGCAGCAGCAGCAGCAGCAGCAGCAGCAGCAGCAGCGTGCTTGCAAAGACCGGAGAGGGACTGCCGCCCCTGCAAGCCACTGCATTCCTGCCAGTAAGGGGCCTGGACAGACGCCTCTCTGAGCCGCCTAGGTTCCCCTGCTCGAGTCACTCCATCCCCCCTTTCTGCCACCTGCAGACATGCTGGAGGTCGGGCTGCCCGGCAGCGAGCGGCTGTCCCTTGTAGAGCAGCAGGCGCACTTTGCGCTCTGGAGCCTCGTCAAGTCGCCGCTCCTCATCGGAGCAGACCTGCAGTGCGCATTCCCCCCTGTCTTGCCGCCCGCCCCAGACTCCCCCGCGTGCAGCCGGCATCAAATCGGCCCTTGCCTTCGGACGCCTCTGCCCGACAGCAGCCTTCTAGGGTTGCCAGCCGCCGCGGGTTCTGTAGAGCGCTGCGTCCGTCCCATCTCGGCGTTTTTGGGTGTCGACCAAAACAAGGGGCCGAGGGTCGCCATCTGCAAAGTGTGCAACCTTGTGAGAGGCCGCCCGGGCCCGCAGGCTGCTGGGGCCGGAGGAACTGGCCATCCTGACGGCAAAGGAGGTGATCGCGCTCAACCAGGACCCGCTGGGCGTGGCTGGCGACCTCGTCTGGCAGCAGGGGCCCAAGCAGGCGCGTGCCACCCTGGTGACCCGGGGAAGCCTAAAACTGCCAGGTTTAGGCACCTGCTGATATGGTTGGCAGGCTCCCGCCCGTTCAGCAGAGCACAGCTCTGCTCGAAAGCACCGGCTCGGTCACGCGAGTCCGGGAGCGATCTGAAACATCTACCCGTATGCTGTAGACACGGTTCAAGAAACCCTAGATCTTATCCGGGGGAAACCCTAGATGGTGCGCCTGTTCGGCAGGTGTGGGCGGCGCCCCTGAAGGGGGGCGATCGTGGGGTCGTCCTGTTCAACCGCCACATGAACAGCGACTCGCTGTTCCAGTGGGCCAATCTGACGGTCGCATGGCACATGCTCGGCCTGCCAGCCGACTGCACGGTGTGCCCCCCCGCCCCCCCCTCTCTGTCTGCGGGTGGCAAAGCAGAGCGGAATGGACCATCACACTTGCTGCGCTCATCAAGGCCAGGCACGAGTGGCAGCAACCGTGCTGGGCGAGCTTGCGGCTCGTCTGGCTGCCTGCCGGCCGCTCGCGCCCGCTGCGCTGCCCGCCCACCGCCTGCAAACTCCTCTGTGAGACCACACCGGGCAGTTTGCAGCGCCCTGGCAAGCAGGCAGCGCTGCGCAGCTGGGAGCTTGCCGTGGGGGCAGTCTGTCAGGACCTGGCCTGGCTGCGAGAGCCCCCACCGGTCAGTGGTAGCCGCGCGGCTCAGTTTCAGAGCCGCACCAGGGCGGCCAGGCGGCTGACTGGGCTGCTGGGGGCTGCAGTGCAAGGTGCGGGACCTGTTTGCCCGGAAAAACATCGGCAGCTTTGCCGGCAGCTTCAGCGCGCCGGTGCGCAACCACGGCGTGCTCGCGCTGCGAATCACCCCGCTAGGGTGCGTCCCCGAAACCCCCCTTCAGCAGTGACCGGGGGCCTGCAGCAGCGCTGCTCCAGCCTCTTTCAGGCCTGCTTGCGATCTGTCACGGCTTCCGAGACGGCCCTTCTTGTCTGTTCGAGCTCCCTGCCGTCGCAGTTTTCGCCGCGCCCCTGGCTTCCGAGCTAGGGTCGGGACTAGGTTTCCGGTTCAAGCTGACGGCGGCGTCGCTGCGGGCGGCAGGGTCGACTTGGCGGCGGCGGAGGCGTGGCGGCCGTGGCACACCGGCATCGGCACCGACGCGCCTGGTGCGGCCGAGACCAACCGCTTGCGGCTTCTAGGTTCAAAACCTAGTGTTCAGGGTTTTGCGTCTAGGGTTTACATAATCCCCGATTTGCCCAGGTCTCGGGTTCTCGATCATTTTGCCAAGAGGGCGCGAGCCGGGCGCACTCCAAGCTGTCAGAGCGATCCCTGGCCTGGGCGTGTGATCTCTGCTGGGCGCCTGAGTTTGGCTGCGGTCGCCGCGCCGCAGAGGACGCCCGGAGCCAGCGGGAGTGCCTGGTGGCTGCCAGCCAGACCGTGCTGCGCCGCCAGGCCGGCCGAATGTACCTGATCGGCCTGCTCGTGGGTGCGGCTCCCCCCCACAGGCCTCACCTGTTACCAACGCCAGCATCCTCTCGCCGCTGCCATGCGTCTTTGCCGCCGCCGCCGCCCCTCCTGCTTGCCTTCCGAGTCTGTCTGCAGCTGCGCCTCGTGAGCCCTTTGCGCTGTGGCGCGTGCCCGGGCATGCTTGGAAGCTGCCGGGCAGCCGGAAGAAGAAGGCGGGGCCCTGACAGGCTGCTGCTGTGAGCCGCCGCAGGCGTGCTGCTCGGCTCGGCGGCGGGGCTGATGCTGCGTTCGCGGGGGTGCCCCGTGTTGAGCCCGGCGCGGTGGGCCAACCTGTTGTGGCCCTAGCCACGGCCACGCGCCCTGTCCTGAGGATTCGCTTGTTCCCCCGCCTGGTTTTGCCGGTTTTGCCGTCGCGGGCCTGCATGCCCACCTCCGCGCGCGCGCCGCCTGTCTCACAACCGAGTTTCGGGTGGCCGGCGGGCGCGGGCGGTTTTCCCAGTCCTTACAACGTGTCGTCCCCGGGCTCCAGCCCGAGGCAGTGCTGCAACTCTCACATCGGACGCACGCAAAGCCCAGCAGAAACCGGCGGCAAACCAAGCCTGGCAGCAACCAGGCGTCACCTGGCGCCCGCTTCGGAGGCAGCCGCGCTCGGCAGCTCCGGCAGCTTGTCACCTGCAGCCGGGGTGGGGCGGGGTGGCATTAGTCATCACGTGCGCAGCCGGCTAACCTGCAGGTATGCTGCAGCATGCGCAGCAGGCAGGCTTTCCGGCACCATCCCGCTGCCTGCACCTGCCAAGCCTGCCGCTGTGCTCCCTACAGCCGAGGCTGTGCCCAGCAGCAGTGCCACACCGTTTTCCAGGCTCTTGAGCAGGCGAAACAGCGCGGCCGCCTCGCGGATGCGGGAGAACTCGATGCAGAAGGCCTGGACCTCGTAGAAGAGCTCCTGCAGGCGGGCGGGCGGGGTTGGCTGAGGGATCACTATATGGGGAATGGCCACTCGTGCAGCCCAGCGAGCAGTCTGTCCGGCAGCAGCAGCAGCGTATCTCGAGCACGACTCGCGCTTCAACAAGATTGGAACAGCCCCCTCGCACCCCCCGGGAGCGCGCGTGCCGAGTGGGCGCTGACGAGGCACCTGCACGTTGATCGCGCGGGCGCGGATGAGCGACTGCAGGAAGACGCAGACGAGCCGCACGCGGCGCGTCTGTATGTATTTGTCCTCCTGCGGCACGCAGGCGGTCATGAGCTAGAGGGCGCGGGCCGCGAACACCTGCGACGGGCCCGCTTGTCCACTGGCCGTACGTCCGCGTTCGCGACACTGCCGTACTTCAAACCCCCGAGCTGTCGGCATGGCGCGCACGCGTCGCCTGGCACCGGCGCGCGCGGGTGCTGCCAAATGCCAGCTAGCAAGCGCTTGCCTGCCGGCAAGTGACGAAAACAAAAGCAATCCGCCAGCAGCGAGCGACCGATACGTCGCCAGAGCGCACAGATCGGGGACGGGAGGGGGCCGGGGCACCTGCGCGGCCTGGCACGACCTGATGCAGGAGGCGATGTAGGCGTGCAGGAACTCTGGCGGCAGCTGCGCGACCGCCGATAGCCGGTTCACGACCTCCATCGAGTGCAGGCTGACCTCCATGCTGATCAGCGCCGGCAGCAGCGGCGCGCCGCGGCCGGCCTGCAGCAGCCGCAGCAGCACCTGCACAGCCGTGCAGGGGGCCTTTCCTCTCTAGACGGAGATCAGCAGGCCCCCTCCCGAGCCCAGGATCGACTCACATCCCACACGGAACGACGAGTCAGCAGTGCCCGACTGCTGTCCACGGAGGCCCTCCCCTCCTGACCTCGTCCCTTTCCGCTCCATCAGCTTGACCGACTACCCAGGGCGCACGCGTGGCAGCACGCCCGCCTGCTCCAAGCACCGCACGCGGGGCAGCTGCCGGGCAGCTGCCAGGCCTGGTGGGGGCCCGCGCCTCGATCGCGATGGCCGGGTTGTGCTCCACCAGGTCCGGCAGTCCCGCGGGGGTCAGGCCCAGGCCGAGAGCCAGGCGGGGGTCGGCCTCAAGCTCGCCCAGCACCTGTCCAGCGAGCGGGCGGCGCGCTCACTGCTCTGCTGAGGTCTCGTGACAAGCTGGTGTGGCGCCGAGGCAGGAGGGGCGCGCCTGCTGCTGCTGCGCGGGCAGCAGCGGCCCGCTGCGCGCCGCGGCCAGCAGCGCGCGCAGCTGCTGCAGCGCCGCGCCGTCGCCGCCCGCGCCGCGGTCCCAGTGCAGCGCCTGCGGCAGCGACGGGTGCAGCCAGCGGAGCTCGCCTGGCGCCGGCCGCGCAGCCTCGTCAGCACTCCAGACGGCTGCAGGCTTGGGCGGTGGGCCGGGTGGGGGGCGGGGGGCACCTGGCTGCAGCGGCAGGCGGGGCGGCTTGGGCCGTATGAACGGCGGCAGCAGCCGCCCGTCCGGTGCAGACCCGGGCTGAGCTGCTTCCTGTCCAGCCTGCGCCTGCCTCGCAGCCCTGCGGCCGGCGGCGCTGTGTCAGGCGGCGCCTGCAGGCAGCTTCGAGCTGGGTGGCGGCCGGTGGGAGGCCCCACCGCTCCTGCAGCAGCCGCCAGAGATCCTCTGCCGCCGGCGGCGGGGATGCGGCCGCGTCGGGCGCGGCGGCCGCCGCGTCTGCGATGCTGCCCTGCGGCAGCGGCTCGTCCGCGAGCAGGCGCCGGACGAAGAGCCGCTCGTGCTCCGGGCGCAGCGGGTCTTGTGCTGTCTGCGGGGTGCCACACAAACAAGATGGTCAGCAGAGTTGGATGCGGTGATCTCGCGCTCTCGCGGCCTCCTGGCGGCACGAGGGCGACACCTGAACCAGGAACGGCGCGAACGGGTTGCGTCCCAGCGGCTGTGCTCGCGTGAGCGAATACAACAGTTGCAACGCCGCGAAGCGCTGGACCGGCTGGCGCAGCGCGCCCTCCTGCGGGCAGGCGCGCGCGTGAGAAGCCCTCCGAGTGCCTGGCCGCAGCTTGGATTGCCACATGTCGCGAGCTGCAAGGCGGTTGCTGCGCATTCCGAGCGTTGGACGGGCATTGGAGGCGCTGGGGGGTTGCACCTGCAGCAGCAGCAGCACCGCGAAGGCGGCTCTAAGGCGATCGCTCGCTCTGTTCGGCCAGGCGGCCGTGAAGCGCTCGTCAAGCTCCTGGAAAGTCTGGCCCCCGTCGGCCAGCAGCGCCAGAAGCTCGGCCACCTCCCGCCCGGTGACTAGGGGCGGCATGCCTGCATCGCCAGCATGCTATTCTTTGAATGTCGAGCATGGCCGGCCGCGCGTTCCACGTTCCACGGCTGGCGGCCCCTGTGCAGGGTTGCAAGCGCTACACCTCTCCGTCGACCTTGCATTCTGTGTTGCGTCGCTGTTTAATAAGCTGGCGCATCGTTTGATACGGGCCGCTCGGTGCTGCCATCCGTTTTCCTGCATCGCGGACGCTGAGCATCGCTTGGCCTGCGCCGTGCATTGCCGCCCTCTCGCGACGGTTTCGGCTCGAAAAGAGGCATGCACAACTTTCCTTCCCTTTGGCCGCAAGTCACGGCGTATCCTGGCTCGATGGCAGCACTTTGCTTTGCTCATCACCCAGCACATTCCGGGCTTGCCACCGCGCCAGGCACACCAGCACCTGCAATCTTCGTCTGTCACTGAGGGTGCCTGCCTGGCACGCGCGCAGGCGCCAGCTCGCAGCGCCGCGCCCGCCGGCTAGGGCAGCTTCACCTTCCGCCCCTCCTGCCGCTGCGCCAGGTGATGCTGCATCCCTGCTTTTCTTCGACCGGCTCGATCGTGGGCGGCGGCCCCCACGCCTGCGTCGGTTGTTTTGGACCATACACTCAGCCTTGCTTCCAGTGCCGACTTGAATACTGTTTCACTAGCAGGCGAGGTGCCATGGTGAAGGACAGCACGTATTACGACGTGCTGGGCGTGCCGACGGACGCCGACGCGGCCGCCATCAAGAAGGCGTACTACAAGGAGGCGCGGCGGTGCCACCCGGACAAGAATCCCGGGGATGCGAGCGCGCAGGAAAAGTTCCAGCTGCTGGGCGAGGCGTACCAGGTGCTGAGCGACCCGGCGCAGCGCTCCAAGTGCGCCCTTTCCTGAGGCCTTTGAGGCACCTCCTGTCTCCGTCTGGACTTCGAGCAGGTGGTGGCAGCAATCAGCCTGCCTCCGCCGCCACCGGTGCTGCTGCCGCTGTCCAAGAGCTGCAGCGCCAAATCGACGCAGGCAGCATCCATGTGCAGCTGCCTGCTGCCGCTCCCCGCCCTCCCCCTCTCTCCTCTGCGAGAATCGGCAGAAGCAAGTGCGCGTCCGCAGCTGCCAACCTCTTCTGCCAAACAGAAGCAGCTCCTGCCCCCCACTGGCCCCCTCCTCCCCCTCTGCCTTCCGCGGCCCCAGAGCTGCCGTGCTCGCGGAATCCCGCCGCCATGCCACGACTCGCCCGGGCCCGTGCCGTGCAGGTACGACGAGCTCGGCAAGGACGGCCTGGACAGCGGCCCGCCCATCGACCCGGGCCAGCTGTTCGGCATGCTGTTCGGCTCGGAGGAGTTTGAGGACTACGTCGGCGAGTTCCAGATGGCGTCCGCCGCCACCCTGTCGGCCGACATCCCGGAGCATCCGCAGCCGCCGCCGGGCGCGGACCCCGCCGCCGCCGCGGCCGCCCGCCAGCAGCAGCAGCAGGCGTTGGCGCAGCTGCGGGCAAAGCTGCGGGCCTTGCAGACGGCGCGCCGCTCCCCCCTCCCATTCAGGGCGGCTGCCAGTGGAAGGGAAGGTTTAGATTATCTGTAAAGAGGGGGGGCTAAATTCGTTGTAATTCCACCATGATGTGTAACTCCATCATGAAAGCTGGTGGGGAGCAGGGTGGGGGGACTCAGGACCGGATAATAATGGGCATGAAACGGCTGCTGGGCTGGCACGGCGGGCGCACAGGGCGGCTTGGGGGTATGTGTGTTCAGGGCGTAGGTTACTGGACGACCCTAGGAGGGTTTCTGTGCGCCCCCGCAGGAGCGCGAGGCCAGGCTGGCGGCGGCGCTGCGCGAGCGGCTGCGGCCGTGGGTGGATGGCGAGCGGGATGCGTTCCTGGCGGCCATGGCGGCCGAAGCCGACAGGCTGGCGGACAGCACGTTCGGCGTGCCGATGCTCAAGACGATAGGGTGAGTCATCCGATCGGCGCCGCTTACGTAATGCTCAGTCATGCCGGCCTCAGCGGCTCCGTCTCCCGTCTCGGGTGTCCCCGACGGCGGCCCTCCTCGGCTGGGTGTTTAGGGTTTAGGTAAGTTTAGGGTTTAGGGCCTTCGAGATCCCAGGGTCACGACTCGTGGCTCCGCCGGCGCGGCCCCGCTCTGCCCCATGCATAGGCAGGCATCGGAGAGCGCCGTGCCATGCAGCTGATCCCTGCGCCGGCCGCCCCCGCAGCTACGTGTACAGCCGCCAGGCCGCCAAGGAGCTGGCCAAGAACCCCAAGACGCTCGGCGTCGCCTACGCGGGCGAGTGGCTGCGCAACAAGGTCGGCATGCCCGGCATGCCGCGCCTTGCATCTTGGATGCGGGGAGCTGGAGCCGGGATGCGGCGTGACAGGCTGGCGACACCAGGGCCTCATGATGAGTCGGTTGCTGCCCGGAGGCTTGCAGCAGACCCGGCCGCCGGGCGCAGGCGCACGGAGTGAAGACGAACATGAGCGCCATCTCGGCGGCGGTCAGCCTGATGGCGATCCAGGACCAGGCGGCCAACGAGGTCAAGCCGGACTGGAGCGAGGAGCAGGCGGCCGCCTACATGGAGCAGCGCATGGGCAAGGCACGCCGCCGCCCGCCCGCCCGGCCGCCGCGAATTTTAGGCTTTACGGCTCCGGATCGCGCGCGGCTCGCGTCGCTTCGGCCTCGCCGCCTTTGAAAATCGACATCGTCGCGTTGGCGTGTCGTTCTGTCGACTGGCTGCTGGAGCGCAGTTCGATTGCCGGCCGGACCTGGTCGGGATGGCTGAAATTGCTCGCCGGCCGGGATCGCGCAGATGCTGGGCAGCCTGTGGAAGATGAACGTGGTGGACATCGAGGGGACGCTGAAGAACGTGTGCGCCCAGGTGAGGGCCTGACGCCCCCCGCCTGCTGCTCCCCTCCCTGACAGTGCATGCCTTCCCTGCCGTTCTCTGCCCCAGCTGCAGCAGCCGCAGCGCCCCCGAGAGCCGCCCCTCGCCCCTGTGCCCAGCAGCCTGCTCCTCGAATGTTTAAACCCTAATCAGGAACCCTGAAGGCGCGACAGCCTGGCCTGAGCGCGCCGCCCGCGGCCGCCGGCAGGTGCTGCAGGAGCCGGGCGTGCCCAAGCCGGTGCTCAAGGAGCGTGCCAAGGCGCTCAAGAAGCTGGGCGCCATCTTCGAGGCGCGCTTTAGAATCCCCCCAAAGACCCTGCCACCCTGAGCGCCTCGCTCGAGCTGCCGCGGCTATCGAGTCGCGTGGCACAGCCTGGCGGCGATGGAACCCTGGGGAGGGCACAGGCTGGCGGCAACGGAACCCTAGGCAGGGTTGCGGCAGCCGCTGAAGGGTTTTGTGGACAGCCTGTAGGCGCCCCGCGCGGCCGCAGACCCCACCGCCGCCTGGGGCCGGCCGCCGGTGGACCACTCGAGCTCCTCGGGCGGCGCCGAGCCGAGCGGCAGCGCGGGCGGTGGGGCCCTTCCTCCTCATCAAACCCTAGAATACCCTTGCTGCACCCTCAGAAACCCTAGAACGCGCCATCGCATCGCCCCGGTTGGAACCGCGAGCGGTGACGTTCTGCAGCCCCCTTCCCCCCTTTTTAAAACCCTAGCGTACCCTAGATGTACCCTCAGAAACCCTAGAGTGCGCCGTCGCATCGCCCCGTCTTGTGACGTCTGCAGCCGCCCGGCCGCAGGCGCGGCGCCCCAGCAGGGCTTCCCGCAGCACCCGCCGCCGCCGCAGTGGGCGCCGCCGCCACCGTCAGGTCTGCCCCGTGACCCTGACGACTTTCCATTCTCGAATCCCTAGATTAAAATTAAACCCCTGCGATACGAAACCCTGGGGCACGCCTGCTGAGGTGCGCGGCCGGCGCAGCAGGACCCCCGCCGCCGCCGCCGCCGCCGCAGCAGCAGCCTTACCCCCACCAGCAGCCACCACAGCCGCAGGGTGCGCCCCCGTTTTTCGGCGGCGGGCTCGGCAGGCAGCCTGCGAGGGTTTCAAACCCTAGAGGGGCCCGTTGGGAGCTGACGGCGGGCGGGCGGGCGGGTCTCAGGCATCCACTCCGGCTGGCAGCAGCCGCCCTGGCAGCAGCCGCCGCCCCCCCAGCAGCCGTGGCAGGGCTCTGCCGACCGGCAGCAGCAGCAGCCGTGGCAGCCGCCGCAGCAACAGCCTGTCACCGGCGCGCCGCTCCCGCCCCCCTTTTTCGGCGCAGCCGGGCCCCACTTTTTTTCGCTGCGGCGGCGGCGGCTGAGCCCGCGCGGCCGGCTGCAGGCCCCCCGCCCGCCGCCTGGAGCTGCCGCAGCTGCACGTATCGCCACGCCGGCCGCGAGGCCGGGTTCCTGCAGTGCGCCGTGTGCGGCTCGCAGCGCTCCGCTTAGTCACCTGTTGTGAGGCGCGCCCCCTTTTGCCAGGGTGGCACTTACTGAGCCTTTCCTGGCACAGCATTTGGGCTTGGGGCTTTCCCAGGGCTTTTCTAAGGGCAGTCCGGGATGGGAGGGTGGTTTGGGAGGGAGGGGGGG
>BHFV01000492.1:0-22770 GCA_003568905.1 Trebouxiophyceae sp. KSI-1
GGGGGGGGGGGGGGGGGGGGGGGGGGCCTTTAGATGCTCACCCAAAGGCTGCTCACCCGCCGCCCTCCCTGCCTGCCCAGCTGCCGCCTGTTTCCAGGGTGAAACTGAATTTGAGTGAAATGAAACAACGAACGGCGCCCGCCTGCAGGCGGCCACACGCAGCGAGGGTGCGCGCGGGCTGTTCCGCGGCACAGCCGCCACGCTCTCACGGGAGGTGCCCTTCTACGTGCTGGGCATCGTCTTCTTTGAGCAGCTCAAAAAGGCGGCCAAGGGTGCGCTTGTTTCATCCATCATCTGCCTGGCCTCGCAGGGGCGCCGCTTTTGCTGGTGAGCTGCAGGGCGAGGCGTGCGGGATGTCACTGTTGTTGTGTTTCCCGCCAGAGCTCACAGTCATTCCACGCGTATCTGCGCGCCGTGCCCACGGCAGCCCAGGCTTTCGCACGCACCCTTGTGCTCCATCCCCACAGCTCTTATTCATTACTACCCACACCTTTCGGATCCCCGTCTGTTCCTGCCGCTGCCGCCCCCAAGCTGAACCTCGTGCTCACCCCTGCCTGGTGACCTCCCCACTGCATGCCGCTGCGGCAGGCGACGCGTTTGGCGGCAAGGGCCGCGAGCTGGCAGCCTGGGAGACCGTCGCGCTGGGCGCGCTGGCGGGGGCGCTCGCCAGCGTGGGCACCACGCCCGCCGACGTGATGAAGACGCGGATTATGACTGCTGCGGTGGACCGAGCCGTCAACCCGGCGGCCATCCTGAGCGGCATCATCCGGGAGGAGGGCGTCGGTGCGCACCCTGCACGAGAAACTCTGACTCGCTCTCTCCGGCCCCCTGCGCCTCACCTGCTTCCTCTTCTCTCAGTTTTCTCGCCTGGTTCTCGCTTACTTGTTTCCCTCTCCCTGGTTCGGTCCAATCAAGTTGTTCATTCTGCAACATGCGTTTTCATCAAGCCGTTGAACGCAACTCCGCGGACTGTACGGGGCGCCTCATGTGCGTGCATCAGGCGACGTCCTGCTGCCGTGCCGCAAGGAGCCGCCCTGAGAAGTAGGGCCGCGTGCGCGCAGGCGCGCTCTTCCGGGGCGCGTGGTTCAGGGCGGCCTGGACAGCGCCACAGGTCAGCCCGCCCCCCAAGGCTGTGCTGTGTTTTCTCGCCACTGGCGAGTCCGCGACGGCAACGCTGACACCTTGCTGCCCCGCTGCAGGGCGCCATGAACTTTGGCGCCTTTGAGCTGGCCAAGCAGGCGCTCAACAAGCGGGCCGGCCAGGCAGCACAGCCTGAGTCCGAGCGCGAGCTGCAGCCGGCTGCCTAGAGGCCTGCTTGCCCAGGCCGCTTGTGATTGTTGGATGCTCTTTGTTTGGCCGGAAAGCGTCGTTCCGCTTGGCTCTGGCGAGGGCAGGCTGATTCTGCAGCCTGCCCGATTTTGGCAACGCCAGTTTGTTACTCGCAGGTGCTGCTTCGTGCGTTACAGTCGTTACCCAGTCGTTCTAGGGACGTATGGTAACGTGTCGGCGCTTGGCGCTGAGAACAAACGCAACTTGCCAAATCATTGGTTGCTGGCAGCAGCCGTCACAGGGCAAAGAGACCAAGTGAGCAGGGGCAATAAAAGGTGCTGCCGAGGTCACGCTGCACGATCACGAATCACTACTGCACACACCTGCTAACATACTGCAAGAAAACCGGCAAAATGGGCCTACCTAGCAGTCCAGGGAAAGGATGAGAGCCGCTCAGGCCACTCGTCTTTGCCGGAGCGACGAGATGCTGGCGGGGAACACACGGGAAGCGGCATTTTCCCCACGGGCCTTGAGCCGCCGCCCCGCGGTCTGCGAAGAGGCGGCGGCAGGCGGCGATGCGGCGGTGGGCTGCGCGAAGCCGATCTTGGCCGAGCCGCTGCTCGGATCGTAGACATACTGGCTGTGCCACGCACGCAGGAAGTTGACGCCGACGACAACTCTGCCGGAAGCGCCGCCCGGCACAAAGCCGGACACGCACACGCCGTCGACCTGCGCGCAGCCGGCCCCTTCTCAAAGGTACTGTCGACCGGGGAGCGTGTAAAGCGGAGAGGGAAACGAGAGGCGCACTCTCAGGACCCAAAGCTGAGGCGGCACGGCGAAACAGGCGCCGCCCATGCAGATGGAGACGCTCGGCAGGCTGTCGATGCCGGCGCAGCCGCTGGATATGTTGTATACGCCCATGTCGTCCCAGTAGACTGCGCTAGGGATGGCCTGCAGTAGGCGCCAGAGGGCACCCAATCAGCCACTGCCACCAGCAGAAGTGAGGCGCTTCCGTCCTGTTCTTGGCGGTTGGTGAGATGACTTACGGCATGAAGCGCTGCTGCGTCACTGCTGCTGAGGGTAGTGGCAGTGCTGCCGGTGTCGATCACTGCCAGGCTGGCGCCCGACTGGATCGAGGCGCTGCTGCTGCTGCCGACTGCAAAGCCGTCCAGCGCCACCGCCCAGTACCTTCAGCACAGCAGCGGCAGGTCAGCGGCGCTGCATTTGCCAAGGTCCAAGGTTCAAATGTAAAGGTGGGAAGGGAGTCACATGCTGCTTGTGACTGGCAGGTAGGTGGCCGGCCCAGCCAAGCGTGCGGAGTTGACGCCGCCCAGCACCATCTCCCCCGCAGGCTCCTGCTGCATGTTTGGGCTCAGCCAGAAGGAGGCAACATTCTTCGCGAGCAGACCGTTGTCCAGCATGCTGTAGAATGGTGGCGTCGCCTTCAGCTGGGACAATGACGGGAAGCCCAGGCCCTGCAGCCGGACGTCTGCGTTCAGCAAGCGCTGCTAGCTTGGACCGCTGCAGCTCGGCAGGTAGTGGCGCACAAAGAGGCCATCGCAGGCGCTGAGCTGGAAGGCTGCGTTGGCATACGTGACGGCCCCAAAGCTCTGGTTGGTGAGTGTGATGCTGCCCAGCGTCATGGTGTCGCGCGCCAGGGTGCCAGACACCGTTCCCGTGGCATACTGCACGGTGAAGATGTTGTTCGTTGCCTGCAGGCGGCGCCAGTGGGGGAAGGTCAGGTGCTGCGTTGGCAAAGCTGCACCCTTATACTGCGGCGAGACTCGCTTCACATCTGCTATCTGCTGCATGTCAGCGAGAAAGGAGGCGTCACCTGGTACGTGGAGGAGGCGGCCGGGTTGAAAGTGTCATGCGACTGGCAAGCCAGCGACGAGCAGCTCGATAGTGGCAGCCACACATCCGCGCTGCCCGTGTCAAAGCACCCGGTGTACTGCTTGGCTGGCGTTCCAAGCGAGAAAGTGCCAAAATACTGCAGGCGAAAGCGCAGAGGCGATGTCAGTCGGCGTTGCGCCCCACTTGCTGCACAGAGCACCCGGACTCCCCCACATTAGATCCCATCACATTGAATCAGGCTTCCAGCCGGCATAAAGCAGCGCACTGTCCTGATCCGTCAGGTCGCTGGGAAAGCGGGGGCGCTGTCCGCCGGGACCTAGTACGGCGCGCGTGCGCTATCGGGCGCCTCGCGCCCCAAACGTTCGCTTACGGGGCTGATCAGGTAGACATAATGCAGTACATATCGCCAGTGGCGCCGTGAAGCCACGCATACGCGGCGATGGGCTCGCGTCTCATCACTTCCGGAACTCGGCATCGGGCCGCACAGGGGTCCGCAGCCTCTCAAACAGCACGCATTGGAACCTCTTTGATTATGGAGCTCTGCGCGAAGAGCTGTGGCGCGAGTGGCGACGCACGCTCGTGTTGTTGCCTTGCCTGCCGGCGTAGCTGTCGAGCGCCGGGTTGGACAGGTGCAGCGGGACGGTGACCACGCTCTGCGCTAGCACGGGCGGCGTGACCACTGAGGCTGCGAGGACGAGCGAAATCACCGCGAGCGCTCGCGCGGCACTCATGTCTGCGACCCCGCAGTCGACAATGCCAGCGGTTCTGTTGGGCACTCGTCGACACAGCCCCGCGGGTGACCGGCTCGCTGCTCGATCACGCGCCACTGAGCACCGCCGCTGACCGGGCGGGCTGTCGCCGCGTGAAGAGTAAAGCAAAGTTTTGACTTTCCGGTGCGGGCGTTGACCCTTCCCAAAACCCGGCTGCAGGCGCCTCCTAACTCGCCCCTTCCCTCCCGATTGAGCGCTTGCCCCCACCCACGGCCTCGTCCACCTTTCGTTTTTGAGCCCCTCGCCCAGTTCCCCACCGCTTGCTTAGAAGCGTGTGCTTCCAACCCAATCAGGCTGGCAAGGGCTGCAACCCTTCCTTCCTTCCCTCGCCGGCTCCGCACGGAGGGGGCGAATGCAATCGGGCACCAGTGCGTTCGACCACGAGCGTCGCAACTCTTACACCGGCGAGGTCCCCCGCCTCGCCTCATGGCAGAGGGTTGGCGGCTTTCAAAACTATGGCGCAGCTATGCCTGCCCGCCATTTCGGTTCCGCAGTGCTCAGCTGTAGTACGGCAGGATCTGCAGGAACACAGCAGTGGAGCTCAGGCCGGGGAAGCTTGCGCCTGCAAGCACGGCAACCCTTGGGGAAAGGCAGCATTGGGACGCGCCTGGGTCAGGATGTAGCCCCAGGCGACGCCCGAGAGGCCGCCGACCGTCCAGCCGGCGGTGAAGCTCTGCCAGCCGTCGGCCGTCTGCAGGGGTGCGCGGAGTGCCGCCTGTCAGCGCCAAGGGCCTGTCTGCATGCAAGCCGCTGTGGGTCGCATCGAGATTGGGAGCGCGCCTGCAGGGGGTCCCGCTCAATCTCGCGGCCGGACAGCGTCTTCACGCCCAGAGGGGAGGCCTCCTGCTCGAACATGGTCGCGCCGTACATGGCCAGGCTGCAAGCGCATGCGCCCGCCGAGTCAGATGGGCCCGCGACGCCACGTGGCAACCCAGCGGCAAGCAGGGGGCTGCGTGAGCGGACCACAGGGTCAGGATGATGACCAGGCCGGCGGCAGAGGCGGTGCCGGCCTTCTCGGCCAGGCCGGGCACGTTGCGCAGCGGGCCCAGCTTGATGAAGGGGCCTGCATGGAGGCGCGCCTGGCGTGAGCTCTCTGGCTCGCGCGCGTGGCAAGTGCGTGGCAATCTTGCAGGCGAGGGGGGGGGCACCGGTCAGGATGAGGCCGTGGGCCAGGCCGACCTCGACGCCGCGCAGCAGCGGCGAGACGCCGGTGCGGTAGGCGGGGAGGTTGGACAGGAAGCCAGCGACGAGCGGGGAGGAGGTGACGGGCGTCTCCAGCATGCCGATGAAGGGATCGCCGTTGATCGGCTGGATCACCTGCTCGGCCAGAAGCGCCGCTGCTCCTCAGCCTCTTTCATGGCACGGCCATTTTGCCCGATCCGAGCTCGAAGATACGTCTCTGGCCAGCCCCGCGCCGACTCCATCACATCCACTCCGCGCCTGCCCACTCAAACACCGAGCCTGGGCGCTGGTGCAGCCCCCCCAACCCTCTCTCTTGCAGTGGAACCGATCTCCTGGCTGCGCCAAGCGCTGCCCGCTCCTCCCCCGAAGCTTCCACGGATACCTGCGGCAGACTTGCGTACCTGAGGCTTGTCGGCGTCAGCGCGCACGACCACAGACCGGCGCGCAGGGCGCTGGGCGGCCAGGCGAGGCAGCGCGACCGCCGGGCGCACGCCCGAGAAGCTCGCGAGCGACATCATGTCTCTATGACCGATCGCGCGTCCTCGACTGACCTACGCAGGACGCCAAGCAGGAGCAGAAATCGCGATAAGGGCGCGGGATGCTCGCTGGTTTTGGAGCCGCCGCCTGTCTATTATTTTTTCTCATTTTTTCTTTTTTGACAAGGACAATCGCACCCATCAGGCAGTGCTTCGTGACTCGGTAAATGCTTTCTTTAGCCCGGCGCTTTTCAGCCGGCACGCTTTCGCTGGCAGTCTTTCTGACCAGGCTGCAGACCACGAGCACTGTCCACACCGCCGAGCCGCCTCCTGCTTGCGGTGCGTCACTCTTCAACATCTCTGCTTTTATATCGATCAATTTGCAGTGATGCTTTCCTGCTCACCGACTCACATGACCGTCAACATTGCCGGGCTCTCGTCATCTTTCACGAAATCTGCCGCCTATGATGCTCAACTTCCAACCGCGTTATCTTTCGCTCTTTGTGGGCGACACACAAAGGAACCTGAGGCGAGCAGCATCGTCGCGTGACCACACTGCCGCTCACTTCATTTCCCACATGTCTGAGCTCTCGTTGCCCGCAGCCATGGAGGAGGCGCCGCCCGCCAAGCAGCAGGCGGACGACCTGCCGCGGCCGACGTACACGAACGGCAAGTTCGGTATCCCCTGGGACGCGCCGCCGGTGCTGCCCTGCTTCTCCATGCCTTGCAGCTTTTGCTTCTACCATGTCAAAATTAGCCTGGCGCGTGTGGAGCTGTCCGCATGTCCTTTCTAGCCATGGGCACTCCTTTCTAGCCATGGGCGCTGGGTCGGCTTGCTTTTTGGCTGTGTCAGAGCATGTTTCCCGCTGCCGCTGCAGAGGCCTGGTTGGCCGGGGATAGCAAAGTGGGCGTTCTTCAACCGCAAGCGCTCCGGTGGCCACCTGGAGCGTGTGCCGGTGCCGACGGCGTCCGATTGGGCCGCAGCCTTCCCGCTGCTCGAGCCCGACTGGGATGCGCTGCGCAGCCCGCCAGCTGACGCGATCCAGGCGCTGTGGGTGGGCCACGCGACGCTGCTGGTCCAGATGGGCGGCCTCACCTTCCTGACGGACCCCATCTTCTCGCAGCGCTGCAGCCCCTTCAGCTTCATGGGGCCCAAGTGCGCCTCCGCTGTCCATGCGGCCACCCCAGCTGCAGCAAGTCTCAAAGTCTCCATGTTCAGGGCAGCCGCCACACAGCCCCGCGAGTCTCTGACTGGCTGCAAACCTCTCAAAACTACCAACGTGCCCTATTCGCACTCCAGCCCACCTAACTTCTATGTCTGGAGCGTGTTTCGAAAAAGGCAGGAAGCTGCCTGCTGCCGGTGCAGAGTCACTGACCACCTGCAAACGGACGAGTCCAAAACAGAGCCGAGGGTTATAGGTATGCCTGCCTGCGACCTGCAGGCGTCTGGTGCAGCCGGCGTTCGCTCTGGACGACTCTCGACTGCCGCACATCGACTTTGTTCTGATTTCACACGACCACTACGACCACCTGGACCTTCCCTCCGTGCGGGCGCTCTTCAAACGCTTTGGACCCGGCCTCACCTGGTGCCCACCCTTCCTGCTCAGCAAGCCCTGAATTGGCGGGACACTTGGCTGGCTGGGGATGTCTCTGAGAAGACGGCTGCGGGCCGAATGCGTGCCTGACACAGCAGGCGAGGCGGAATCGGGGCCCAGCCGGCAGTCGGGCTCACTTGTTGCTGACCTGGCGAGTCAACCTCGCGATTCAAAGCGGCGGGGGATCCCTGTGTCAGGCTGCAACACGTGCACATGCGTGACTGCTGATGCGGTGCAATCCAAGGCAGCGAAATTCGAATTTGAATATTTGAATTTGAATGTGATGTGTCGCCAGGTACGTGCCGCTCAAGCTGGGCGCCTGGTTCGAATCTTGCGGCATCCCGCGGACCAGCATCGTCGAGCTTGACTGGTGGCAGGAGGCGCGCCCCCCTGGCCCCCTCCCACGCTGTCTCACAGGAGCCCCGCTGTTTGCTCTGGTGCCAGCAGTGCAGCTCATGCTGACAGCAGGGACGGGTCGCCCGCGCCGCCTCAGAGCCTGAGGTTGCATGGCGCCGAGTTGGGTGATGTTTAGCAATCGAAAGCGGGCGGGCTGCAGCTCGCGCGGCCTGCTTGGGCGCACTGCCTCAACTGGGCTGCCGGCGCGCCTGCTGAGGGCCGGCCCGTGCCCATGGCAGGTGCAGCACAGCGGCAGCAAGGCCGCCGTCGCACTCACACCCGCCCAGGCAAGCCCGCCGCTCCGGCCCGCATGTCTCTCCCCATCAGCTCGAAAGGCAGGCTGGAGGCTGGGTGAGGTGCTGCCAGCGCTTGGAGTGCAGCCGGCAGCGCCATCTGCCATGCACAGTGTTGAGGGAAACAGGCGATAGAACAAGGCTGCGCATGCTGCTTTCCCCCCCCTTGTGTGCACATCACTCTCTCTCGCCAGCGACAGCACGAGTAACTGCTCACCCTCATGATTGTCACATGCATCCATTCCTCCATTACTCATCCATTCAGTCCTATGCACATGCACCAAGCTCTCCATTGCTCGTGCATGCCTTCACGTCTTCCGTTCACACCGCAGCACTGGAGCAATCGCGGGACCAACCGCTACGAGACGCTGTGGGGCGGCTACGCGGTGCGGTCCGGCGGCCTGCGCTTCTGGTTTGCCGGCGACACCGACGCGGCGCCGGTGTTTCCCGCCATCGGGCGCCGCTTCGGCCCCTTCGACCTCGCCGCCATCCCGATCGGCGCGTACGAGCCCCGCATGTTCTTCGAGGGAGCGCACTGCGACCCGGCCGGGGCAGTCCGCATCCACCAGGCGAGCCCCCGCCGCCCCTTCCCGCCTTGGCACCTCCCCGTCTTGAAAAGCTCCGGAAACCGCCCGTCGTATGAGGCGCTGGTTGCGTGGTTTGAGGCGCTGGATTGGTGGGGGTCAGCATATATTCCTGCGGCCACTGCTTCCCCGAGAGCCTTGGACGAGCACCTCAGCTGCCTCTGACCCACCGCCGGCATACCCGAGCTGCACCGGGCGCTCTACACACGTGCCTGCCTGCCTGCATGCGAGCCGCCGACTCGAACTTGGACCCGAAACTCTGTCTCAGAAATCCCGAGACTCGCTCAGATATCCCGAAACTCGCCGCAGGAGATCCGAGCCAAGCGGAGCGTCGCCATCCACTGCTGCACCTTCGTCCTCACGGACGAGCCGATGGACGAGCCGCCGCGGCTGCTGGCGGAGGCCGCGGCCGCCGCCGGCCTGTCGCCCGACGCGTTTGTCACGCTGCGTCACGGCGGACTGATAGCGACCGCCGACGGGAAGGACAGCGCCCGCTCGCCACTGCTGTGGCCGCGCCCGCAGCAGCAGCAATGATGGCGTGTGGCTGCTGCAGCAGCTCCCCACCGGCTTGGTGCCGGATGTGAGTGACTGAACCAAACTGTGGCCTCATGCCGATGCGCGGCGTGCAGACTGTGTATTCATACGCCAGGGCAAGCCACAGACCTTCCGCTGTAGGGAGACTGTGTGCTGAGAATCATCTGTAGGCAGGAAATACTGGACGGGAGAGAAAACCTTTCTATTCGTGCTTCATTGAACGCCGGTGCTGCATGCTTGTGCTGGAATCGGCCACCTGACGCTTGCTCTTTGTGACGCTGAGTGCATTGGCTGCCTGTGACGTCACTCAAGACCATGCGAGCAGCCTTCGACTTGCTTAAGCGCGCCGCAGTGAACCACGCGTGCGCCGCCGCATTGCCTTGCAAACGTCTTCAGGCCGGCGGCGGCACCCGGCGCAGCTGCCAGGGCTGTCGTGCAGCACTCTGAAGCACCACGAAGCAGTCTCAGAATTCGGAGTTAGAGCAGGCGCAGCTCCAGCATGCCCTCACGCCGCGTGGGAGAGAACCACGCGCACGCGCGCGCCAGGCCCTGGCTGCCCGGCAGGACCATGTCCAGCCCAAAGACGGTCTCGAGCTTGACCGGCTGCAGCCAGGGCGCGCGCGCCGCCACGCTGCGCAGGCTCAGGCCCCACCGCCCCTCCGCCCGCCCCTGCGGCCGCACAGAAGCTGCTGCTAAGCGTGCAGCAGCATGGCCGCGGCGCTGGGGCCTGACACTACAGCAGCGGTGGACGCTGGCTTCCTTTGGTGAGCGTTGGCACCAGCAAGCAACGCTCGACGAAAGAGCCTCTCCGCAGCAGGGCCCAAGCTCTGATTTTTCCCAAGTGCTGGTGAAGGTAGGCCGGGTGGTGATACCTGCGTGCTGGCGTCGAAGGCCAGGCGGGTGTCGAGCCGCGCGCGCAGCGGCCCGAAGATCTGCTGGCCGAGCGAGAGGCTGGCCGCGTGCCAGACGCCGCGCCCCTCCAGCGCAAAAGCCCTGCGACCGACGCGATGAGGTCAGCGGCGCCTGCCTGCAGCCAGGCGTGGTTGACAGAGGGAGTGAGGAGGCGCGCCGGTGGCGGTGCAGCTGCGGCGGCGAGATCGGCGCCGGCGAGTGGCCGTTGTGGCTGATGCCGCCGGCGGGCGCCTCCGGCGACGTCAGGCCGAAATCCAGGCGCATGCTGGCGGCCGTGTAGTCCGCGAAGCGCTTTGTGAAGCGACCCGCCTGCGTGTACGCGGGTGCGGGAGCTGATCGGTGGCGCGCAGTTGACGAGAGCGCGCAAGCGCGCAAAACTGGCGGCCGCGAGCGGAGCGCCCACCTGCGCGGAGAGGCCGCAGGAGGCGAAGACGCGCAGCGCGGTGTCGCGAAGGTGCGGCGTCCAGCGCTCGGCGCTCCAGCGGCTGCCCGGCTGCGAGCCGCCGCGCAGGCTGAACGACTCGACCGGCAGCGGCACGCGCGCCAGGCAGCCGACCGCGCCGCTCACCTGCGCCCGGACCGCCGCCGCTCAGCCGGGGGCCCGCCGCACGGTGTCTGTCGCGCGCCGCGCGAGGAGATGGCTCGCGCCTTGATGTGCGGCTCGGCCAGCAGCGGGCTGTACGGCGTGCGCTTGGCGCGGCGCCCGCCGGCCGGCCCGCCTGCCGCGCCCGGGATCTGCAGGCCGCGCCGCGAGCCGAGCAGCCCGGACAGCGCGTGCCGGGCCGCCGTGATCGCCTTTTCGCTGCGCACCAGCCCTGCGGATCGTGGCTCACGCTCAATCCCAGAACCACAGCCGGGCCTCACTTCCAGACCCCTGACGCGCGGCCGCGCGGCGGGATCGCTCACGAGACTGCAGCCGGGCGGCGTCAAAGCCCTGCAGCACCGGCCCGCTGCCCAGCCGCCGCTCGAGCTCGTGGAAGCGCGACTGCGGCGGCTCGTCCGCTGCATCCTGCCCGGGCCGCCGCCACTCCAGCCGCTGCAGCCCCTCGAGCTGGAAGCTCCCGAGCGGCTCCGCCGCTGCGCCTGCGCCTTCGCCGCCGCCCCTGCGCACACCGACGGACGGTAACGCCCCCTCTGCTGAGGTTTTCACAACGCAGCTTTCACATATTATCAAGGACGGACTCAGCACGACTGCATCTGCGAAAGTTCTCGCCTTTTCCAGGCTGCAGCGAATTTGCCCCTCAGCCATCTCGGGACAAGCTGCAGCCTGGAAGAGGGGCAAATTCGTTGGAAAAAATTGCTGATGACTGCTGGCATGGCTCTAGCGCAGCAGCGGGCAGAGACATAGGTTTGCCGGCTCACCGCAGGCCCAGCTGGCGAGCTCTCAAGCGCGGCCGAGCCAACCGCGCACAGACGCTGCTGAAGGGCGGCAGGCGGGCCACCGACTGCCTCTCCTCCTGCAGGCCGTCCAAATTTTCCAAATTTTCGCATTTCGGCTGTCAGCCGCCGCCGCCTCGGCTGCATCTCCGGCCACCCGTGCTTCCTGGCCGCCTCAGCCGCAGCCTCAAAAACGCAATGAAATTGCATTGAATACATAATAATACATAATAATACATAATAATACATAATAATTTTAATAATAATACATAATAATATATTACATAACAATAATAATACATAAGATTCACATACAAGAAAGATATACATTCAAACCTACATGCCCTAAAAGGCATTGCCAGGTTGGTGCTGCCTTCATGCAGGTCTGGCGGCGGCGGCAGAAAAGGCGCGCACCTCCAGCGTGTCCGTGGCCGGCTCTGTGGCCGGCGGCAGCGGCCATTCCGGCGGCGGCGGCGGCGGCCCCCTCGGCCCGACGGCAGCCGGCCCCTCGCCAGGGCCGCCCAGCTCAAACTGCTCCTGCAGGCGGCAAAACTCGATCCGCTCGGCAAAACCCGGAAACCGAACCGAAAAGTGACTTGGAATTGTGCGATATCACACCAAAACCCTGCTAGGGTTCGGCGCACAGGGCAGCAGGCGCGCGCCCGCCTTCCCTATAACACTCGCCGGCCCGCGAATGTGTCGAGAGGCACCGATAGGGCCGGTTCTGAACCTTCTAAACCCCAAAGGCGCAGCTTGCACGTAGCTCGAGAGGGCGGCGGCCGCAAGAAGGTCGGCCAGCAAGAAAGATGGCAACACAATGACACTGAATGATGCGGACCGCATGCAGCTCACCGGCAGCTCCTCTGCGAAGAGGCCGGGCACGCCCGCGTCGCCGCGGCCCCAGCCGCCGCGCTCGGCGCCCGCCCGCCACAGCAGCGCCTGCCCCTCCACGCCGACGGCGCCCTGCAGGTGCAGCGAGCGATGCGGCCGCTCCCGAGAGGGCTGCCGCCCGCCAAAGGCCTCGTGCGCGGGCGCGGTCACCTGCCAGCGGCCGCGGCCGTCCAGGTTTACGCATTCATCCAGGCATTTTGGGCTTATTTAATATTTGTATTTCGTCTTTGTTTATGTATTATTTATGGGTTTATTTACTTAGGTATTTATCGTTGCTTTTCGCGTAAATGAATTGTAAGGTTGGTGACTAAACTGCTCTGAGGCCTTTGATGAGCAGAGCGACCGAAAGTGACTTTGAAAATTCATTCACTTCAAAGCCTGAAAAGGGCAGCCCAGAGAGGCTCTGCCAGAGCGGAGGCCAGCAGCAAGGCCCCTTGCCTTGTGCAGCCCCGCCCGGTCCTTTGTTTGTCTCATGACATCTACCCATCTGGTTCCGATTCAGGCTGAGAAGGACAGCCTCTCCTAGAATGGATAACCATCCCATCTAGTCCAGATGAAGTTTTTTCAAGCCTGCAAGGGGCAGCCTGAGAGGCGGCCAGTCGGGAAACCCCTTGCCTGGTTCACCCCAGCCCCAGCGCTGGACGCATCCCATCCGTTGCACAAGCAGGAATGATGTGTGGAAAGGACGGACAGACACTTCATGGATTCGGCTCCATACTTCATCTGGTCAAGACATCCCGCCATACATTCACGTTGATGCTCGTCCTCATATTCATATCTGCACTTCAAATCCATGTTCACGCTGAAAACCAGGCTGTCCAGCCTGCAGGCTGGGGGGGAACCGTGCCTGATGCAACCCCGCACGGTACTGGATGCCGTCGCCGCGCGGCTGCGAGGCCAAGTCCAGCGACAGCGCCAGCGGCAGGTGGCAGTAGGCCGCCGCAGAGTCGAGGTGCTCCACGTTGCGGGCGGCGGCGGCTCGCAGCTCGTGCTTCGGCAGCTGCCAGACGGCGGCGGCCCAGCCCTTGGCGTGCGGCACGCCGCTTCCGAGGGCGCCCGCGGGGCCGCCAGCCTCCCAGGCCTGCCGAAACTCCGCCACGTTGGGCAGCTCCAGCAGCGCGTTGAGGGCGCAGCGCCTGCGCAGCAGCGGTCGAGGCTCTCTCGCGGCGGCGGCGGCGGGACAGCCACGTTCCCGACCGAGCTGGCAGGCAATTAGGATTTAGGGTTTAGGGTTTGGGGTTTGGCGATCTCTCCTGCGCAGCAGCAGTCGAGGCCCTCTTTCGGCGGCGGCGGCGGACAGCCACGGTTCCCGACCGAGCTGGCAGCCTATTAGGGTTCAGGGTTCAGATTTTAGGGTTTGGTGATCTCTAGACCCTAAATGGCAGCCGTGAGGCGCAGGTGGAAGGGTGCGAGCGAGCCCGAGACGCTGGTATAGGGCCTAGGGTTTAGGTAGAGCACGTGACCGCGGGGTCCTTCCCGACTCAGCTGAGCAGGCGTGCTCGATGTAGGCAGCTCTCCCATAACAACAAGGGGAGTCTGCGCTGCCCCCGGGCGAGACAAACGGGTTTGGCGCAGGAGGCGCTCATTGCCACCCGCCCAATGAGCGGGTTTATTTTCATAGCGATCTTAAAATTCAAATTGCAAGTAAAAGCGCAAGGGCGATTGGGGACGTGGACGGGCGCAGGCAGTGCTGGGCTGGCACAGGCTGTTTCCTGGGCTCAATGGGCCAGGCTGGGCGGCTAGCAGGTCCTGCTGGGGAGCAGCGGGAGAGGCAGGGGGGGGGCCGGCAGGGAGGCAAAGGCTGTGAGGGGCCGCGCCTGCCGGCTTCAGTGCGGACGCGTGCGGCCAGGCTGTAAGCATTCAGGTCGCGCACGACCTCCCCCTGCAGGGCGGCGGTTGGTGTTTCTCATTGCCGCCGTGACAGGATGTGAGACATCTCAAGGCCTGTCGGCGGCGTGTCGCTTGCTCACCACCGATTCGCCGCGGCGGTGCGCTGCCAGCATGCGCTGCGCGCGGGCGCGCGCGGCCAGCGCGGCCCACCAGGCCTTGCCGCCGGTGCGCAGCATCACCCGATCCAGCACCTGGGAATGCAGCAGTCGGTTGTGAGCGCGTCCTCTGCTTCAGTTATGCGACGGTGTGGGAGGGAGCAGCAGCGCACGACGCCACCGTCTGCTCCCGAGAAGGAGGGGATGGCGGGCGCCACGACCGCCTGCGCCGCCAGCAGCTGCTGCATGCGGTTCAGGCCCGAGCTGCCCGCCAGGGCCAGCGGCTGCGGCTCGCACGGCAGCGTCTGGCACTGGCCATCCAGCGATCGGGCGCTCTGCCAGAGGAGCAGGCCGGCAGGTCAGCTTGAGTCACCCGAAGCACTGTCACTGAGTCTGAAAGCTGCAATCACAAGCAGCCATCGCCCATCAACCATCAGAATGTCGGCCGAGGGCGCGCCTGGACGGGCTGGCCCCAGAACTGCGCGGCGATGGCACCTCGCGCCTCCTGCTTGCCACTCAGCTTCTCGGGATACACTGGCATGGTGCCTCACGCGTCTTGCATCGGTATTTTTGATGGCACCCGCATGCAGACCGGGCGACGAGTCTTCCTGGCTGCAGGTGACTCGGAAGAGGTCGACGTTCCCTTCCGCCCTTCAACGGCTAGATAGCGAGCGCATTGTGCTGGCACCAGCCTTGCTGAGAATGGCAGGGGAGGTGAGCAGGTTGCCAACCAGAACTCAGCCAAACAGAACTCAGCGGTGCAGCTGAACGAAAATCAGTACCATCGTGTACGTCTGGCTCTATCAAACTCGCTTTTGCGCAGAAAAATAAGCTGAGAGCCTGGAGCAGATCGATCCCAAGCGCTACCGAGTTCGTTGACCGCCGAGAGAGGCTGGAGAGCGCCAGGCTCGGGTGCCCTGAGTGGCAAGGCCCATGGGCCGCGCTTGAGCGGGCTGTAGTGCCCTGAGGGCTGCGGCCAGTGCCTAGTCTGAGCATCGCGGAAGCTCGTCCCGAGAGTCCCCGGCGGCAGGCTCGGCGGGGCGCCGCGTGAGGCGGGATGGAGAAGTTCCCCTACTCCTCGGCGCCGCTGCGCCAGGTGAAGGGCATCCAGTTCGGCGTCTTCGACCCGGACTTCCTGGTGCGCTCGCTCTCTGCCGCCTGCACGAGCTACCGCGTTCCCGTGTCATTCTGCCGGCCTGCCTCATCTCCTGGTTGTCACGACGTCCACGGAGCTTGCACCAGCTCGAGCTGGCGTCCCAAGCTAGCGAAATGCACTGGTTCAGCACTGATGCAAGGCGCTGACCAGCCACCCCTTCCCTGCAGCGCAAGTACTCGGTCGCCAAGATCGACTCGCCGCTCGGTTTCGAGGGTGGCAAGCCGCGGCCGGGCGGGCTGGCGGACCTGCGGCTGGGCACGATGGACCGCGCGCAAAAGTGCACCACGGACGGCGCATCCGTCCAGGACTCGCCCGGCTACTTTGGCCACATCGAGCTGGCCAAGCCGGTCTACCACCCGGGCTTCATCACGACCGTGGTCAAGGTGCTGCGCTGCGTCAGCTACCACAGCTCCAAGATCCTGTTGGACAAGGCGCGCCCTGCCTCCCTCGACACGTGCAGATAGGTGCTTCAAGTCATGGGCATGTACAGCTTCACCAGGCTTCCTTGACAGCCTGTCAACTGCACGCTACTGCCAGAGCAGCGAGCTGAAGCTTACACGCTCCTCAGCCTACAAGCAGCCACCACACCTGCAGCTGCCTGCATCAATCGCGTCGGGAGCATGATGACTTGAGGAGGGCAAGCCCTCCGCGAAACCGAAACCTACCTGCTGCAAACCTTGCTGCACTGCAACCAGGGAAGGGAAACTCCCTGCAAAACCGAAGTTTCCCGCGCACACGATGGGTGCAAATCTCCCAGCAAAATCAGTACCCACCTGCAAGGCAAACGCTAGCCTTGCAGCTGTAATCAAGTACTCCGGGAAAAAAACTCGCGGCGAAACCGGAAACGTCCGGGCAAACAGGGCAAAACCTGCCTGGATTCCCCGTGCGCAGGACGACGCCAAGTTCAAGCAGTGCCGCCGCGTGCGCAACCCGGAGCAGCGGCTGCGGGCGTTCCTGAACGTGTGCGGCTCCAAGCGGGTCGACGAGGAGAGCGGCGGGCTGCAGCCGGCCTATCGGCTAGACGGCATGGCCATCAACGCCGAGTTCCCCAAGCCCAAGGGGGACGACGACATGGACCTGGGGGACAACGTGGAGCGCAAGATGGCGCGCGCACCCTCCCCCCGCGCCGAGCTGCCGGCAGCAGGCCTGCGAGAGATGCGTGCAAGATGCGTGCAAGATGCCGCAAGAGACTGCCTGGCAAGGTCCAGAGGGGGCCCGGCAAGATTGCAGGCTGTTGAGAAAAAGGGGGGTGTGAAAAAAGGGGGGGTTGTGTCAGTGGGCCTGCCAGCCAGCCTTCAAGCGCTCATCCCGGCTCCTTGCCCCCCTCGAGAGAAGCGTCGCAGCCCTAGGGCCCCCGCCCCCCTCGTCGCGGACCCCTGAACCCTCGCTCGAAACCCTCAACCGTCTCCCCTTCAACCCTAACGCCCGCCCCGTGCCGCCCCCCGCAGGAGATCAGCGCCGAGCGCGCGCACGAGATCCTGAAGCGCATCAGCGACGAGGACTGCGAGGCGCTGGGCTTTGACGTCCGCTACTGCCGCCCGGACTGGTTGGTGCTGACGGTGCTGCCGGTGCCGCCGCCGCCGGTGCGGCCGGGCGTGATGATGGACGCCTCCGCGCGGTGAGGGCCGACACCCTTTATTAGGGTTTCTAGGGTCCCCAGGGTCCCCTTCTGCAGTGAGTGATGATGGACGCCTCCGCGCGGTGAGGGACTCCTTTTCCTAGGGTTTCTAGGGTCTTTTTTGTCCTCCCACTTCAGAGAGGATGATGGGCGCCTCTGCGCGTTGATGGACTCCCTTTTCTAGGGTTTCTAAAGGTGTTTAGGTCCCCTCATGCAGTGCAGGATGGCCGCCTCCGCGCGGTGAGGGCCGACACCCTTTTCTAGAATTTCTAGGGTCAATTTGGTCCTCCCACTCCAATGCGTGACGGACGGGTGAGGTTGTTGACTCAACCTCAACACGTCTCAGGGTTGAGGAACCCTAGGGTGCCAGCAACGTCGCTCGCGGCCTCCGCTGCTGCCGCGCGGCAGCAGCGGACCGGTAACCGACGCCCCTGGTGTAACCGACGCACCTGACGCATCCGTAACCGCCGCCGCCGCAGGAGCGAGGACGACCTGACGCACAAGCTGACGGACATCGTCAAGGCCAACGGCCGGCTGCGCAAGCAGGAGGAGAACGGCGCGCCGCAGCACATCATCCGGGAGTACACGCAGCTGCTGCAGTTCCACGTGACAACCTACATCGACAACACCAAGCCGGGGCAGCCGGTCGCGCAGCAGCGCTCCGGCAGGTATGCCCCCCCTTCCGCTCCATCCGCCTGTGTTGCCCCTTGGGCTTTCTGCGGACGATCTCCTCCCCTCCCCCTCTCCTCCTGGGTGCAAACACCACGGAGGCCTTCTCTCCCCCCCCCTCCCTCTCTTCCTGGGTGCAACAACCCTGGAGGCCTTTCAGTTCAGTACCCCGAGTCGGAGCGTGGCACAAGGGGAGCGGCGTCGAGAGGAAGCTGCCTGAAGGCGGGAAGGCGGGAGGGTGCTTCTGTTGTTGCATATGGCAGAGAAGCAGGAGGCCGAAAGCAGGCCTGATTCAAGGGCAGACCCGATCCAAGGGTGTGGCATCATCCATCCCCCTCGCTGGGGGACGGGCTTTGTTGCCGGTCTGCGAGCCGAGGCATGGATTGACAGGCTGTGCTGCCTGAGCGCCTCGCTGACAGGGTGGTCCTCAGCTGCGGCTAAACTGAAACTTATTATATTTATATATTTATTATATTTACATCGTCAGAAGGTTGATAAAATTCCTTTACAAGAATAGATTTAGGCACGGCCGACCCTAGGCAGGGCCTCTCCTGCAGCGCAGCCTACGCACGAGAACCTGCACCGGACATGGCACAAGAACGACTATATTTAGTAAAGGTTTAGTCCAGTGCAGGCTGCAGGGGAGGGACAGAGGGGCAGCTCCATGATCTCTGACCAGATCAGATGCTGCCGGAGGTCGTCCGTGACGTTATGTGACGGGCGTTAGGGTTTTGTTTCAGGGTTTCCGGGTTTCCACTCTGAAATCCCACGCCGGCTGCCGCAGGCCGATCAAGAGCATCAGCCAGCGGCTCAAGGGCAAGGAGGGGCGCGTGCGCGGCAACCTGATGGGGAAACGCGTCGACTTTTCGGCGCGCACCGTCATCTCGGGCGACCCCAACATCAGCATCGACGAGCTGGGCGTGCCTTGGAGCATCGCCCTCAACCTGACCTTCCCCGAGACTGTCACGGCGCACAACCACGCGAGGTTCGGCTGCCCGTATGCCTGCCAGGCTGGCGCATGCGTTAGGGCTCAGTATTGCCTTGTTTCTTCGCGGGATCCGGAATCCTAGCCCAGACAGCATTTCCGGGAGGGGGGGGGGGGGTTTGCTCTGCAGTGCATGTCCGAATGCACGCCTGCTGCGTCCTCCCCTGCCAAGGCCGGAATTCTCTTTTTTTGTGACGAGAACAAACCAAGAGCCACGACCACAAATGCCCCCCCTCTCCCCCTGCCGCCGTGCCCGCCAGCAAAACTTAGCACGGGGATGTTTTCAAACTTCAAAAAACCCCGTTGTCAAACCCTGAACTCTACTTCCGCCCACCGTGGCGCCTGCCGCCAGGCTGACAGAACTCATCGAAAACGGGCCTCATCCGCCCATCAACAGGAAACTTCAGAGTCATGATGTCTTCCAGCACTCGAAAACCCCGATCGAACCCTTACCAAAACTTAAACCCTACATCCGCGTCCGCCAGGCTGACGGAGCTCGTCGAGAACGGGCCCCACCCGCCCGTCAGCAGAAAAACTTCAGAGTCGGGATGTTTTTCGGCAAATCAAAACCCTGACAAAACCCTCTAGAACCCTGATCAAACCCTCTTAAACCCTGTCCAGGCCCTCAGCCCCAGATCCGCGTCCGCCAGGCTGACGGAGCTCGTCGAGAACGGGCCCCACCCGCCCGTCGGCAAGACCGGCGCGCGCTACATAGTGCGCGAGGACGGCCAGCGGCTTGACCTGCGCTTCCTGCGCAAGGACAGTGACCGCCACCTCGAGTTCGGCTACAAGGTGGAGCGGCACCTGCAGAACGGCGACATCGTGCTCTTCAACCGCCAGCCGAGCCTGCACAAGATGTCGATGATGGCGCGCCTCCCCTGTTTTGCTTTGGATTCAGCCCGGTCCCAGGGTTCAGGCAGGGTTTTGTTTGTTTGCGACCAAGCACACATGCTGCGCTCGCCTCGCCTCGTTCGAGCCCGCGCAACACGTCGCTCTGGAGCCCTAGGGTCTGGAGTTGATTCGAAAATTTGAAAAGGCGCGGAAACGTTGGCCGCCGCCGGCCGATCCTGCATTAGAACAGTGTTCGTGACGGCACGTTTTTCCGCACAGCGTGGGGTTTCAGGGAAGAATGTCAATGGGGCGCACTGGAAGCGCTCTGCTGATTAGGGTGTTAAGGGGGACCGAATTCGCTCAGGATTCCGCAGCTGGGCGAGGCGGGAAGCTTGCCGCGATAGGGGGGGCCCTCGATCCCCTCTGCTTTCTTTCGAACACCCGCAGATCCCGGCAAGCGTTTGGCCGCACAAATGACAAGAGAACGGCAGGAAAAGTCAGCATTTGGCAGCCGAGCGAGCCCGGCACTGCAATGGGGGCTGCGGGAAGAATCGGAAGAATCGCCAGGCTGGCTGCTGCTCAAACCTGAACCCCACATCCTGAACCCTCGCAGGGTCACCGCGTCCGCATCCTGCCCTACTCCACCTTCCGCCTCAACCTCTCGGTCACCTCGCCCTACAACGCGGACTTTGACGGTCCGCCCCTGGAACCCTTGCGCCGGAACCCTAAACCCTAAACCCTAAATACTCATTCCGCCATGCCGCGCAAGCGTTCTGCTTCCTCCTGGGGCTCAGCCCCGCGGAGCGGCCTGGCTTTCCGCGAGACAGTCTCTGTTGGGCTGATGGGGGCGCAGACCCTTCCGGACCCTGATATAACCCTAATATAACCCTAACGTACCCCTTTCCGGCCCGCTTGCAGGCGACGAGATGAACATGCACGTGCCTCAGGCGCCCGAGACTCGCGCGGAGACGCAGGAGATCATGATGGTGCCGCGCAACATCGTGTCGCCGCAGGTAAAACCCTAGACAAACCCTACGCCCCCAAGCCCCATCCCCACGCGCCCCTCGACCTCGAGAGCAGGAACTCTGGTGTCCGAGCTCCAGGAAGCCAGAAACCTAAAACCCGTTCTGGGTTGTGTTGAGGATTTCGTTCGCGCTCGAATTCCCGATGTGACACTTGGACGCACGACCGGCGGCCTCTCTGCGAATGCAGCCTGCCAGTTTCGAGATTTGGAATGACCTTGTGGCAAAACCGAAGAAACCGGCAAAATTGGCAAAACCGAGCCGCGCCCGCGCGCCCGCGCAGGCCAACAAGCCGGTGATCGGCATCGTGCAAGACACGCTGCTGGGCTGCCGCCTGATGACTAAGCGGGATACGTTCATCGAGAAGGACGTCTTCATGAACATCCTCATGTGGCTCGAGGACTGGGACGGAGTCGTGCCGATGCCGGCCATCATCAAGCCGCGCCCGCTCTGGACCGGCAAGCAGGCGCGCCCCGCCGCCCGCCCGCACAGGGTTTCAGGATTTCACTTCCTGGGAGCAATCAGCTTTCGGTCGGCAAAACTTGATTTGCCCGGTTTGGACGAGCCCGCATCGCAATTTCTTTGTCTTTTTGTTCATCCAGCCGCGCCCGCGCTGGACCGGCAAGCGGGCGCCCCTCCGCCCGCCCGCACAGGGTTTCAGGATTTCACTTCCTGGGAGCAATCAGCTTTCGCTCGGCAAAACTTGATTTGCCCGGTTTGGACGAGCCCGCATCGCAATTTCTTTGTCTTTTTGTCTATCCAGCCACCTGCCCTGCATCCCCAGCAAGCGGCGGCTCTGCACGCTTCGGGGCTCGGCTTGTTTCGGGATCAAAACCCTAGTGTAGGGTTATGGGATCAAAACCTACACCGTGAATCAGGTCCATCAGTGCCAAGCACGGTTGCCGTACCCCAGCCTGGCAGCCCCCTCCTTGCCCGGCCGTGTCCAGGAATCCGTAGACCCCTCCTGAAACCCTAGGCCCCAAGCAGTCATCGCATCTCAAACCCTAAACAATACCTTTTCAGGGAACCTCGCACCGGTTTCGCCCGGCGGTTTGGACCCAGGGAATCGGAATTCTGCGGACGCCGTCAGACCCTAGAGGGTTTGCGTGCAGGTCATCAACCTGATCCTGCCACGCAAGGTCAACGTGCGCCGCAAGTCCGCGTGGTACGCCAAGGGCGGCGAGGAGCCGGACATGTCGCCCGAGGACGCGCAGGCGCAGGATC
Source organism: Trebouxiophyceae sp. KSI-1 (assembly GCA_003568905.1). Taxonomy (NCBI): domain Eukaryota; kingdom Viridiplantae; phylum Chlorophyta; class Trebouxiophyceae; species Trebouxiophyceae sp. KSI-1. Next base: position 21,624 of record BHFV01000492.1, read on the forward strand.
CCTCCCTGCACGAAAACCCTCTTGTCGGGAGTAGGGCCCCGTCGAGGTCATCTGGCATCTGCATTTGCGCTGTAGTCACAGGACTGGGCTCCGTCTTGGTCCCCGGTGCTTGGCATGTGCGCCTCGCGCCCTCATCCCGGCCGGATGCCCAGCCGTGGGCGAGTCGCCTGAGGCCAGCAGCGTGGCTGCGTCCGCGATCCCGCCCCCCATTCCTCACGAGGCTCGAGCCCGAGGTCTCATTGACCCCAAACAAACCCTACACAAACCCTAGAACGACCCCGACCGCCCCCTCCCCACGCCGGCAGCCGCCGGAGGGGGCTCCTCACGGTTCCCTGTGAAACCGTTAGGAAACCCTAGACCGACCCTAACCGCCCCTACCCGGGCCGCAGGTGCTGATCCAGGGCGGCGAGCTCGTGACCGGCTGCATCTGCAAGAAGACGCTCGGCGCGTCGGGGGGCAGCCTGATCCACGTCATCTGGATGGAGGAGGGCCCCGAGGCCGCGCGCGCCTTCCTGAGCCAGTGCCAGTACGTCGTCAACCACTGGCTGCTGCAGCACGGCTTCAGCATCGGCATTGGCGACACCGTGGCCGACGTCAAGACGATGCTGATCATCAGCGAGACGATCCAGCGGGCGCGCCGCTCCTGTCCGCCTTGTAGGGTTTCGATTAGGGTTTGAATGGGGTGTCTAGGGTTTTCTTGGGGGTTTTAGGGTTTCCTAGGGTCTCTGAAGGGCCCGTCGAGACGATGCTGATCATCAGCGAGACGATCCAGCCGGCGCGCTCCTCCTGTCCGCTGCTGAATGGGGTTCTTTAGGGTTTTCTAAAGCTTCTTAGGGTTTCCTAGGGTCTCTGAAGTGCCCGTCGAGACGATGCTGATCATTAGCGAGACGATCCAGCGGGTGCCCTCCTCCTGTCTGCCGCTGCTAGCCAGGGTTCTTTCAGGGTTTCCTCGGGCTGCTTAGGGTTTCCTAGGGTCTCTGAGGGGCACGTCGAGACGATGCTGATCGTCAGCGAGACGATCCAGCGGGCGCGCCGCTCCTGTCTGCTGCTAAACAGGGTTGAATTCTTGGGGTTTCCCAGGGTTTACAGGTTCTTGGAAGGCGCCTCATCGCAAGCACGGCGACGGCGGCAGCCCCCCCCCCCCCCC
>BHFV01000493.1:0-23124 GCA_003568905.1 Trebouxiophyceae sp. KSI-1
AGAAGACAGCAAAGAAAGCGGTGCAAGCAAAAGCCTAAGTGCAACTACATTCGCATAAAGCTTAAGATTTAGTATTTGTTTTATTTTATAAATAAAACAATAAAATCTAAAAATCAATTTATGGTTTAAGAATAACCCAAGCGCCAAACTTGAGAACGAAGCAGTCATTTTTTCTTACAAACCGTACAAGCTAATTTATTAGCAAACGGCTTTTGCAAAAAATTAAAAACATTGAAATAATTGTTTTTAATTTTTTTAGGAATCTTTATCTTTTATTATCAAATAACCTTAAAACACTTTAAAACACTTCTTTTTTAGTATGTTTTGATTACTAAAGAAGCGTACTAAAGGTTATCAACCTAAGCCCCCTTTACCGTTTCTTTCAGCAAAGCTGTTGCCTCTGCCACACCGAGGAGCTGGAATTTGCATTAAAGGGTATACAGGCAAGATTTGCTTGTACTGTTTATTGTCTTTTTTCGTACAGCTTCGGTGGAATCGGCTCCATTCAGCTCCGCTGATTGAAAGAAGTTAAGCCCGAAAGCAAGTTATAGCTTAAGCTTAGGAATTAAAGGCTACTTAGTCATACAAAATTTACATTTTATGGATAGAGTACCAGTCATTACCCTACAATTTTTTATTTTTAAAAAATTTTGAGAAAAATGTAGATTTGTTTTGATTCCTTCTTTTTATTAATGATTTAATTATTAAAACATTTTAATATAAATTTTAAGTCAAGTAAAAAGCTCTCAATCTTAATTTTTAGCTATATAGAGCTACACCAAACACTCTTTTATAAATACCAAATTTATCTCAAATATTTATTATTTTTGATATAAAATTTTGTCAAGCATAAAAAGAAGTTTGTTTTAAAAATTATAATGTTTAATACAAACAATTTTGAATAAAAAGGTGGAGGCTCCCAATAATTTAATAAAATATATGTTTATGTTAAAAATAAAAGTGCTAGTAATTTTGTATTTTTTAGTAAGCACCCAAGAAATGCTAATTTTTTAAAGTGCTAAAGCACTTTTAGAAAAAATATTTTTTCAAATAATTTGTCAACTATTAGCGTCAATAAAATAACTATCTAGACACATCTTTTTTAGATTCTAAAAGTTGGCTATTTTTTATAAAAAAGATGACTGTGACTTTTTCCATCCTTAAAAAGCCTTTTTTTTTATCAAGATATATCAATAGTTAGTTTATTTAATATTAATTAAAGCGATTTTATTTTTAATTTTCGAAGCAAGCTTCAACAGGTAAAAATGTTAAATAAAAGTTCAAAAATAAACCAAAAACGAATTGATAACAAAACATTTAAAATTTGGGTTCAAATACTGCATATTTATTTTAGCCTTATCTTTTTTCATATAAAAGTGACCTTAATATATTTTTGCTTTTAGAGATCATTAGATTTTTTTTATTTTCATAAATCTAAAACTTATATAGAAGAAATTATTGATATTACAAGATATGCATTTTTTTTAATCTTTTTGAATTTCTTCGTAATCTTTTTACTTTTCATTAAACGCATGTCACAGTCTGGTACTTTAACCAATTAAGTTATATTCGCCATAAGTATTTGTTTTTAATAAGGAATAACACAGCGATAGCTTTACAAAATTTACCTTTTTGTGCTACGTATAAATACTAGAACAAATAACGTAAGTTAACTATGCTACTAAGGTAGCATTAAATCCAGCTTGGAGGTGTACACTTGCACAGTTGTGCACAAAAGTAAAAGCGTGGTGTAAGCTTCTAGTCCATTTTTATTGGAATCGGTATAATTTGCTATTTAGTTAACAGCTTAGCCTACAGCTTGACTTAAAATAGCTGCTAATAAAGCTTAATAGCTTTTATAGTTTTATATGTTAAATTAAATAAACTTAAAAGCTTAACTATGCTTTAGCTTAACTTAGCATTAGCATATTAGCTAAACTTAATAGCTTAGCATATTAGCTAAGCTAAACTTAATATCTTACATATTAGCTAAATAGCTTAGCATATTAGCTAAGCTAAACTTAATAGCTTAGCTAAACCACACTTTACAGTTATTTGAAAAATAACTTAAGCTTAACTTGCCCCCCCTCCCCCCTATATTAATACAAAAAGTAAACTGTACTACAAAAGTAAATTATGTTCTTATTTTAAATGACAAAATGAACTATGTTTTTAAATATGTAATTCAATAAATTTATACCTGAGTTACATTTAATTAAAGCTTTTGTACTTAATAAAAACAAACGTTTTAACTAAAACTAGTAATCTGTACATATTTTATTTAGTTTTTTTTTGTAGGTTATTTTATTAGATTTTTTGTTTTATACGTAAGTTTTATAGTAAAAAAGGCTGAAATGGGGCCTAGAGCATAAATTATACCACAAGCACGCAAAGATGTGATTTTACTTATTAATTTGTAATCAAATCTGCCACATTACTTTTTTATAGTTCTTTGGGGTTTAACGCGGGCAGCTTACCCTAACTTGTAATACAAAGCATTGCTGCAGCGCAAAGCAATAGGGGAGCTCTTCTGTGCATTGCTTCTGTGCATTGCTTTGCAATGCAATCAATGCAATGCTTCGCTGAAAGCTTTTGTAAGATCTTTTCTTTCTAATGCTTTTAGCGAAGCATTAAGCCAAATCTAGCAGCACTGTTTTCGGTGGCTCCTTTCGGATTGGCTACGCCACAGGAGCCGATTCCACCGCAGGCTACTTTCGGATTAGATCAGCGAAGCTGATCCTAAAGAAGCCGATTCCACAGGAGCCGAAATGCTGCTAAATTTGCGTTAGCAAATATAGATGTGTTTCTGCAGCTAAAAATCCCAATGATTCTGTCGGAGCAAAGCTTAAAAATCCTGAGCAGGGGGCAGTGCAAGCAAGAGTTAAAGCTTCCTCCCTCCTGTCCTTTTTTTTTCAAACCCTTGAAATGCTAATTTTTTAGACTTGTTCGGATTGGCTTTGCCAATCCGCAGACAGTTGCACACAAAAGCTTTGTGCAACCAAAAGCAAAGGCGTTGTCCAAGCAAAAGGTGCTGTCTGCGGATTGGCAAAGCCAATCCGAAGGCTTCTTTAGGATCAGCGAAGCTGATCCAATCCGAACACTTTTAGAAATATTATTTTTTTACAAAAAATTGGCGGATTGGTGGATTTGGAAGATTTTAAAGTAAAATCCCCCTTAAATAAACTTTTTATTGCCGCTATTTTCCCCCAATTGCCGCTATTTGCCACTATTTTATATATTAAATATAGGCGTTCTAATAATAAGATTCCCCTAAGGCTTAGCGGTAATAGGGGGTATTTGGTGTAATTGCTAAGGTATTTGCTTGATAAAGTCTATGCTAATCAATAAGCATTAACCTAGGTTAATGCTTATCCTAGCTAAGCTTTTATTAGCTAGCTTGGCATAGCTTAAGCGTAGTCTATCAGCTTACTATCTTAAGCCAATCTTAGCAATTTCAATAAGCATTAACCTAGGTTAATGCTTATCCTAGCTAAGCGTTTATTAGCGTATTAGCTTGGCACAGCTTAAGCGTAGTCTACTGGCTTACTATCTTAAGCCAATCTTAGCAATTAGTAAAATACGGGCAGCAGGACTTGAACCTGCACGGCTTTCACCCCCCAGGGCCTAAACCTGGTGTGTCTACCAATTCCACTATGCCCGCTTTGTTTGTAAAAATTATTTCTTATTTATTAGTGTGAATACTGTTTTATTATGTTTAATAAAAGTATTAAAAAAAATGTGCTTTATGCCACGTTAATTTACAATAATAGAGCAACAACAGGCTGCTGTTAGCGGCATAAATTTTTAAGTTCATATATTCTTATTTCTTATATTTAGTAAGCAAATTCTTCGGCTCTTTAGGATCAGCTTCGCTGATCCAATCCGACAACACCTTTGTTTCATGCCCGTGTTTCAATCAACTTTACTACCAAAGCAAGTCATTAATTAAAACAAAAAGCGAACAAATAAAAATCCAAAAAGCAATATTATATATTTCTCATAATTATTGTAGTATTTTTAAACAAATTTCCTAAACAGCACCTACTGCTTACATACTTGCTAAATTTTAATTTATTAAAATTAAAGTTTTTATTTGTGCGATTTCAAACTTCTAGTTGTGCTAAACACTTGCGCATATGCACCTTTTTTCTGCGGATTGGCAAAGCTAATCCGAAGGCTTTTTGTATGATTGGCTTCCCCAAAAATAATCGATTTTGATTCGTTGCACTACTATCGGCTTCTTTCTGTAGAATCGGCTACGCCGAAAGTAACCAACAGCTTGGCTATAAGAAGCTGATCCCGAATGTACATTGTTTTGCAATGCAATCCATGCGCAGAGAAGTCGCACTTCGCACTTACATTAGGGAAATGCGTTTTTTGCTTTGCTTGTCTTCGGCTTCGCCGCAGGAGACCAAGCAAAATGCTGTTCTTCCGCAGCTTTGCTGATAGCAAAAGCTACTAAAATTTGGCTTTTTATTTCTATCAATTTCACTATTAGTGAAATTGTAATTTTTGGCTACTAAAATACCGTAAAAATTTGAGAATTAGTGGACTCGAACCACTAACCTACTCGTTGTAAGCGAGGTGCTCTACCAATTGAGCTAAATTCTCTTATTCATTACACATTTTTTTCATATTTATTTGCAAGTACTTTGTAAATTTCGCAAAATTATATCTTTATAGTACGGCAAAAGGTACGAAAAAAAAAACTTTTTCTGATTTTATCATAATTTATTAATCTACAAAAAACAAAAGAATGCAATTAATTACCCTAACATAAATTTTTTGAGATGCTATTTTCTAAAATAAATTCTAATTATTATTTAGCTTTAAAGTAATGCTTTATAAAAATCTACATTACTTATTTTATTAAAATAATACAAAAAAACGGATGAGGGAGGATTCGAACCCCCGATACCTTTTTAAGGTATGCCGGTATGAAAATTGGTAACAATAAAGTAAAAATTAGGTTTTTTTATGCTTATGTGTTTTAGGTATATTAACTTTTCTTTTAAGTCAAAACTTTAGTTTTCAAAACAAGCACTTAAACTAAAGCCAAATTTGATTACCGCTTAAGTTACGTGATGCTTGATGCTTTTTTATACTTCTATAGAAATCACATTGCGTGTGCTTTTATAGTAAAGCTCTTCGGCTTCGCCGCACAGCTCCGCTGAAAAACAATTTTCTTATGTATTGCTACCGTTCCTTAAACCGTACCTGCAACTTTTAATGCATACGGCTTTTAAAAAATAACACAATAAAAATACTATTTAATTGTAATATTTTTTTAAGCTGTCGTTAAAAATTAGGATTAATTCCTGAAAGCTTTGCTTTCTTTGGCTTTGCCTGCGGAATCAGCATTGCTGATTCCGAAGACAACAAGCTTGAAAACTTACTTTCAATAAAATAATAGAGTTGGAAGTATGCAACTTGTACTATTGCGCACTTTTTTATTACAACTTTTATTTTGAAAAATGAAGCTTGCTTCTGAAAGCAAAGCTTTCAGGGATTACATTTTTTTACAGCTTTCTTTTCATTATTCAAATAAATCTTTTTTAACATTACTCATCAAACTTAGGAGAGTTTTTAGCTTCTTTTAGGTTAGTATTTTATTTATTGACCTCTTTATTTATTAATACACCGAAACAATTAATAAAATATTTTATAAAATTTTTTCTTCAAGTACCTTACATACTAGAAAAAACTATTGTTGTAGAAATAGTAGATACTAAAAATAGAACTTTAAAAAAGATTTTATTGCATTAGTAGTTTATCTTTTTTGACTCCTACCAAGCAAATAATGAACAAAATAGTGAAATCTAAGATAGAGTATGTTAAAGTAAGTGTTAAGTAAAAATTTTGTGATATTAGTATTATTTAGAACTAATATAAAATTTTGTCTTACTTAAAAAAAAGTTAGGCGTCCCTGCTTTTCCATCAAATTTCGATATATATAAAATATGGTGATTCGTATACAAATTAAAAGTTTGCTTTTTAAATACTAATTGCTTTTTAAATGTTAAAGCACTTGAAGTAAAACCCAAGCGATATATCGCTTGGGAAAGTTACTCCTACAATACCTATCTACTGTAAAGTGGACGTTAAGATTGAATTGTCTTGAAAACTTCAATTCAAAAAACAGTATATAGAATTATTACAATATTTAATTTTTTTAAAGCGTTTATTACTTGAAAATATTTTGTACTGTTTCTCTTCGGCTTCTTTAGGATCAGCGAAGCTGATCTAATCGGGCAGCAAGTAACTATACTTTTATTTTTTTCTATATATTTTAAATATGAGATAGATGGAATAGATTTCATTTTAAAAAGAGTTAGGTAAATAACTCAGCTTATTTTTCGCCTTGTTTTTTTATTTCTAAAGAACAAGAAAAAAATTTGAATATACACGTATAGAATCTAGTTTAAATTGATTTGGACTTTATCAATAATAAAATAACTAAAAAACTACATTTTTAATTTTAATGTGCTATTGTTAAATTCTTGTTTTTTAACTGGCATGCTATTGTACCAAATGTTATTTGTTTTCCAGGAGGTAAGCCAGTGAAATCATGCACTTCTATCCACTTAATGCATCTTTTTATTGATTAAAGATTTTATAAATAATGTTATTTTTATCTTCTAATGAACACATACTCTAGATTTTCATATTTCGCACTTTCAAGACCGGAACTTTCAACCACTCAGACACTCATCCATATTTTGTTGCTCTAGAAAATCTAGCAAAGTTTATTTTTGCTGTTATCCTGTATTTGATTTATCCAAGGATCAAGATTAGAATAGTCTAGCCTATTATTTTCTTGACTAAAACCACGTCTCCCGCTTAACACAGTACATATGGTAACAATTATTTTCACATATCGAGATCGGAATGGGATCGGGTGTTTCATAATTATTTTTAATAATCAAGAATTTTATTTTCTAATTTTAATAAGTAAAATTAATTTATTTTTGTAGTAATATTTTTTACAGTTTTTTAGAATGTTAATTTAAATGGTTTGAGTTAAACTTACTGTTTGCCATTATTTTCCAAGCTTAAATTGTAACTTGGACTTGCACTTGCTTTCGGGGTCAGCTTTTTTCAGTAAAAATGAGCCCTTCTACCTTGGCTATAAGCGAAAGCATGTACAATCAAAAGCGCTTAGGTATCGGATTTGGCTTTGCTGAGAGAAGTCTTCGGATTGGCGGTAGCCAATCCGAAGAAGGAAGCCGAAGAAAAGGTTTTACTTTAATTTGGGTTTAGCAGGACTTGAACCTGCAACTGCGTCGTTATGAGCGACGTGTTCTACCATTAAACTATAAGCCCATATTACAAAACTATAAAAAAAATATATTAAGCCATGCACTTTTGTATTGTTGCTTCGGCGGATAATTTGTATCGAAATACACACGCTTTTGCTGTCGGGATCAGCGAAGCTGATCCCGACAGCAAAAGCTTGGGGTTTGTCCGTGTAGCTTCCCGGATCTAAAAGTTTATTAGTCTTCCTTAATTTAGTAATCTCTTTCTATTAGATAAAAAACTATGTTCGGCTCCTTTCAGCGAAGCTGAGTCCGAAAGGAGCCCTCAGCTTCGCTGAAAGGAGCCGAACATAGTTTTTTATCTAATAGGTAATTGATATGAATATTGTTTTATTTAGATAACTGTTCCCATGGGCTTGTAAATTCAAATAAACGAAATTCTTGTGATAATTCTACTGGTTGATATATTACCCGTTTTTCTGAATCGTCATAACGAACTTCTACATATCCACTTAAAGGAAAATCTTTTCGCAAAGGATGCCCTTTGAACCCATAATCAGTTAAAAGACGTCTACAATCAGGATGATTAGAAAAAAATATACCAAACATATCCCATACTTCCCTTTCCCACCAAGCAGCACTTGGAAAAAGTTGAGTTAACGAGCTTAAAGCAGTGGTTTCGTCAATGTTTGTTTTCACTCGAATTCTAGTGTTATATTCTAAGCTTAAAAAATTGTAAACTACTGAAAATCTTTTTTCTCGTGTTGGATAATCGACTGCAGTCACGTCTATTAATTGTTTGCATTGTATATTTGCATGTGATTTTAAAAAAGAAGAGAATGCAAGAACATATTGTGGGTGTATACAAAACACAAGTTCATCCTTGCATAAAGAAGAATATTGTATCCATTTTGGAACCATTCGTATTACAGATTTTATCCAGTTTTGTTGTTGCATTTTTTGTTATATATAAAAATAGAAAATAGAATCAATCTAAAAAGATAGAACTTTTCTAGTGGTGCTATAACACCGCTAGAAATTGGCATTTTATAAAGAATTAAATTAATTCTTGAGTCCCAAATTTAACGCAAGCGTCAGTAATTTTATTTCTTGAAAGTTAATCGTGCGCATGCACCAATAACCACTAATTTTACATTCTATCCATACAAAAATGTGCTTAAATAAATACTACAGCTTTTTAACTTTCTATTTAAGCAATTTTGTTAATTTTAGTGTGAAATAAGCATTTTCAAAATATATGGAATAACTTGTATATTTATACACTTCTTTCGATGAAGCCTTCGGATTGGCTTGCCTTCGGCTACCTTCAGCTTCGCGGATTCTAATAGCGCAGACAACTGGTGCAAGCAAATACAGAAGGGCTTTGGCTCATTTTGCTGCCAACGCTTACTATACTTACTATATATGCTAGCTAGCAATCAGACAACAAGAGCAAACACAAGCTTTCGGCTTCTTTTGGCGAAGCCATTCCGCAGCGAAGCATTGCATTGCTTTGCAATGCACAGAAGACAGCAAAAATGTTGCGCGACTAAAAGGCCTAAGGACTAACTTTTAATTTAAGGAGAATAAAGCTTGTTTGTTTTAGCAAAGCTATCTGGAATTAGTTCCAGTCTAAAGCTCCTTTTTTCCACTCATAAACAAAACCTATAGTTAATATTATCAAAAAGATCATCATTGACCAAAACCCAAAAAAAGAAATCTCACTTAACATTAATGCCCAAGGGAATAAAAAAGCAACTTCTAGATCGAAAATAATAAAAAGTATAGCAACCAAATAAAACTGAATATCAAAGCGACTTCGTGCGTCGTCAAAAGGATCAAAACCACACTCATAGGCAGATATTTTTTCTGGATCTGCTTTTTCTGTAGCAAAAACAAAGGATAATCCATAAATAATAAGTGCAAGTGCTAAAGCAATCACAAAATAAATTAAAACTGCAAGAAATTCAATCATAATAACAAAATAACAAATGTAATTTAATATCTTTGTGAAAATTTAAATAAATAATTTCAATATCGCAAATTATTGTTGACCTAAGCACTTTTACCTATACACTTCTTTCGATTAGCTTCTTTCGAAAGAAGCATTGCTGTCGGGGAAGCCGAAACGAAGCATTGCACACAACGTTCGCACCGTTTTCGTGCAAGTTACACGTGTGTACAAAGCAAAGCTTCTGCAAAAACTCGGAATTTTCTTTGTGAATATGAAATTTATAGTTTTATAGAAAGGCAACCAAGCGCTAGCTTAGGAGTAAATTTTCTAAGAAATACACGTACCACCGGTATTTATATACTGTCAATCTTTACTTGCACGAAATGAATGTTACTATAATTTCATAGCGTTGGCAAATTTACCGGCACGCATTGCGGATTAGCTTTGCCAATCCGCAGAAGACGAGTATTTTGTATTGAAGGGGGTAGTTACAACTTAAGCTTGTACAAATTGATTGTTGAAACCCGTTGCATTGTAAAAGCAATGTACTATTAGAAATTAACATTTCATTTTATAATCAGAAATAGTTGCTATTAGAATAAAATAGTAAAAGACAATAAATAAAAAGTACAAAAAGACAAGCAAAAGATTATAACCTGCGATTGCATTGCAAAGCACTGCACAGAAAGAGGAAGTGGCTCCTTTCAGCGAAGCTGTTGCCTCCTTTTGGTGTGACGGAGGCAACAGCTTCGCTGAAAGGAGCCGATTCCACTGAAGCTGAATCCGACACGACAGCAAGCAAAAAACATAAGCTTGAGAGAAAATTTTAAACGAGAACGACGGGACTCGAACCCGCGGCCCTTGGCGTGACAGGCCAATACTCTAACCTACTAAGCTACGTCCTCGAGAGAATATTATAAATTATGATATGGAATAAAACAAGAAACGTGCAGCTAACTTTATTTACGCGCAAAACTCCAAGCTTAAGTTGTAACTACCCCCTTCAATACAAAATACTCGTCTTCTGCGGATTGGCAAAGCCAACCCGAAGGCTTCTGTGGAATGGGCTTCTTTCAATCTCTTTCAATCAGCAAAGCTCAGATTGTATTGCATATATTGCAAAAGCTATGCTTTTGCATCCATAGCAAAGCAATGAAAAATCAAAAGCCTAAGCTTAAAGATTGGGAATGGAGCCTGTGCATTACTACGTAATGCAAACTACCATCAAAAGTATAGAAAATAATAAAGTAAAGTCTCAGTAACCCGTTGTAACTTGCTTCGGCGGAGCCGACAGCATTGCTTCTGTCAGCTTCGCTGGCTCAAGCGTTAGTTCGGGAGTTCACGAGTTACCGAGACTTTATTAAAAAAATTTGTTTAGTCCCAAGCTTAGCGCTTGGGTCGATATTCTAAAAAATTGATAGATGATCAACAATTAATTTGAATAAATCGAAACGGGAGTTTCTTGCTGATAGTGCAGTAAATATTTTTCAAATACACCTAAAAAAGGTACAATTACAAGAAAAAATAGAAAGAAATAAACGCTCGCTAACTGGCCAATTAAAATATAAGGATCTTCTACTGGCTCTTGTCCAATCCATACTAGTATAATACAATCTGCTACTAATAACCAAAAAAATTTTTTGTAAATCGGTCTAAAAGTAGAACTTCTAGTTTGTGATTGATTAATAAACGGTAAAGCAAGAAGGCAAACAAAAACTAAAGCAATTGCAGCTACTCCACCTAATTTATTTGGAATACTACGTAAAATGGCATACACCCATAAAAAGTACCATTCTGGTACAATATGTGCAGGTGTTGACATTGGATTAGCAGGTATATAGTTATCTGGATGTCCTAAAGCATTCGGATATAAATACACAAAAATGGAAAAGAAAATCGCAAAAGCAACCCAGCCCACTAAATCTTTTACATAAAAATATGGATAAAATGGAATTTTATCAATAACTGAATTTGTTCCTAACGGGTTATTTGAACCGTATTGATGTAAAGCTGCAATATGTACTATACTACTCCCAGCAATTAAAAACGGTAATAAATAGTGTAAACTAAAAAAACGATTTAAAGTAGCATTATCTACTGAAAATCCTCCCCAAAGCCATGTCACAATACTATCACCAACTACTGGTATAGCACTAGCTAAACTAGTAATCACAGTTGCTCCCCAAAAACTCATTTGCTGATCTCGACATTTTTCTCTCTTTTACTTTTGTATCGGAATCGGCTTCGCCGAAAGGAGTCGAAGGCAAAGCCTTCGAATTGGCATGCCAATTTGCAAACAGGCCAGCAGGAAAAATGCAAACTTGTGTGGGCTTCTTTCAGCTTCGCTGATCGTTTTTGCTTCTACCTTGGGTAGAAGCAAAAGGGGTGCAAGCAATAGGCTTCGGCTTCTACAGCGAAGCATTGCATTGCTTCGCAATGCACAGAAGCCAGCTTGTTATCAAAAAGTTTGCTGTCAAAAAATAAAAAAATATACCAAGAAAAATGCTTGTACCTTACTACCTAAGAGGCGACTTTACTAGCTTTTTACGTAAGGCCTTGATACTATCCAGAAATTTAATTAGGATAGTAGAGATTTCGACTGTACATTAAGCACCATTTCAGGCACCCACCGATGAACCAGTCTGTAGCGATTGTCACACACAACCGACGGTCTATAAGAGTATACATATTAGTTGACCGTTTTCATCGATATTGCTTGATCTCGCTTTCCGTTTTTCTGTGTAAATTGCACGGAAAGATGAACATAATTTTTGTAGTTACAGAAATCAAACTATAATACTTCAATTTTTACAAAATTTTTATAAAAATGTTCTAAATAGAGCTAATTTTATAGTACATGCAAGGAAGCATAAAAGGTTTGACACTTTTTGCTAATAATGGGAGTTGTTTTTTAGACAAATATAAAATCCATTCTACTTTATGCTGTCGCCTTCGCGGAAGGAGAGTAAAGTCACAATCAAAATTTTTTAATAAAGCTTTTTTTAGAAGCTCCACTTGTTGATTTGTAAATGATGATTCTGCAAAAAGCTTAAAAAATTGACCATTAATCCCACCATCATTCATAATCCAGATGGCTAAGGCCCGTGCATTTAACCAATTTGAGATGTGTTTCGGAATTCTTTTTTTTTTGTCAATTCCATAAAAAGTGTCATATATAAATTGAAAGGATTTAAAAGAATATGTTCGTAATTTTATAGAATGATAAACTTTTCCTGATTTTCCAATTTGTATAGTTTTTTTTACTTTTACAGAGGAGCAATAACCATTTTGAGCAAAAAATTGTTGCAAATATTCAAGATATTCTACATTTTTAGAGCTATAGTGGAAATGAAATCTTACAGCATCTCTCCTTTTTTCCCCCCAACTACCATTTCCTAAAATAGATCCCACAATAGTATCAATAAGTTCCTTTTTATGCGGTCCTATCCTTAAATGAGAATTGAGCGTTTTTGAAAAAAAAGTTCTTTTATATATCTGCAAATAGACCATTTTTATACGTTTTTAATAAGATTGAAGTATCATTTTGGGCCAAAAGAGACCCCAAGGAAGTACATATCCAATGAAAGCTGTTATAATCATTAACAATAAGATAATTACTCCTGAACACCAAACTAATTCTCTTGGGCTTGCATAACTGCCGTAATAGAGACTACGGAACATATGTAAATATACCACTACAAAAAACATACTTGCGCCATTAGCATGCATGTAACGTAAAAGCCAACCTCCCTCTACATCACGCATTATATGTTCCACCGAGGAAAATGCTAAGTCCACATGTGGTGTATAGTGCATAGCTAGAAAAACACCTGTTGCAATTTGAACAACCAGTGTAAGGCCTGCTAGACTTCCGAAACCCCAGAAATAGTTTAAATTACTTGGAGTTGGATAATCTATTAAATGATCGTTTATTACAGAAAAAGCAGGTTGTTTTCTTATACCTAATCTTTTCATAAAATATTGTGAAAAATTTAACGAAGAGAGTTTTTTTATTGTTCCCTTTACCTGCCCATACTTTTAATGCAGGTTATTTTATCTTAAGCTATCGCATGGACTTTGGCTTGTTGTCTGCGGATTGGTTTTACCAATCCGAAGAATTAGCTTCCCTGAAAGAAGCCACTTTCGCTTTCTGTGCTGTCTTCAGATTGGTAAAACCAATCCGAAGAATCGGCTGGCTATGCATTGCATTGTTTCGGATTGGATCAGCTTTGCTGATCCTAAAGAAGCCGACAGCAATGCACAGAAAGGAGCCGAAGCAAAGCAATGTAATTTACAATTACATTTCGCTCATCATGCTACTTATAAAATGTGCACATTTCTTAATCGGTAGAGACTTCTACACAACACAAAACTTTTTTATGAGCTTCTTCTAAATTAATGAAGATTTATTGCATCGTTTAAATAAATGCAAGTTAAAATAGTAAACACATATGCCTGTAAACAAGCTACTCCAATCTCTAATCCGGTTAAAGCAAAAACGATACCAAAAGGTATAGCTGAAGCAACTGTTAAAATACCACCAACAGAAAGCATAGTCCAAGCAAATCCACTCAGGATTTTTACTAGGGTGTGTCCTGCCATCATATTAGCAAATAGACGCACACCTAAGCTCACAGCTCTAAAACAGTATGAAACAAGTTCTAGAACTACTAATAATGGAGCAAGTGCTAAAGGGGCACCTTTTGGCAATAAAAAGCTAAAGAAATGTAATCCATGGGTTTGAAAGCCTACAATAGTAATACCTATAAAAAGACTTAATGATAAACCAAAAGTTACAATTAAATGACTTGTAGCGGTAAAACTATATGGCACCATTCCAATAAGATTAGTAAAGAGTAGAAAAACAAAAATAGTGAAAATAAGAGGGAAATATTTTTTACCATGTTCTCCAATTTGCTCATCAACTAAGCTCACTACAAATTCATAAATCATCTCAAGAAATGATTGCCAGCGAGAAGGCACAATAAATCCTCCGTTTTTTGTTACCATTTTAAACAAGAGAAATAAGAGAGTAGTTGTTAAAAAAAGAAATAAAGAAGAATTAGTAAAAGACAAATATAAATTGCCAATATGAAAAGGAATTATAGAAATAATAGAAAATTGTTCTAAAGGTGAATAGATATTCATAAATGCTGTGCTTAGTCGGAAATTTTTTAAGCTATTGCTTGTGCCTTTTTCTACATGCTTCAATACTTTACGGATATATCTACACATACGTTGGACGCGGGTAACCCCAATATAACACTTGAGTGTCGGGATCAACAAAGCTGTTGCCTCCTTTCGGTGTGGAATCGGCTCCTTTCAGCGAAGCTGTTGCCTCCTTTCGGACTCAGCTTCGCTGAAAGGAGCCGATTTCACCGAAGGATTGCATTGATTGCATTGCTTTGCAATGCACAGAAGCAATGCACAGAAAAGCAAGCTTGTTT
Source organism: Trebouxiophyceae sp. KSI-1 (assembly GCA_003568905.1). Lineage (NCBI taxonomy): Eukaryota > Viridiplantae > Chlorophyta > Trebouxiophyceae > Trebouxiophyceae sp. KSI-1. The sequence continues at coordinate 14,658 of BHFV01000493.1, forward strand.
TTTATCTGTGACTATATTTTTTACCAAACATTACCCTGGGGTTACCTTGCACATGTTTTTACCTTGCACACTTTTTGTGTGAGCTTTCATAAGCACTAGCTTGGGTCATTGTAATTTAAGCTAGTGCTTTGGATTTGTCAAAAGTTAGATTTACTACGATTTAGATTTGCCAAAAATAAATTTAGCTATCTGCGGATTGGCAAACCCAATCCGAAAGATTAACTTCTTTTGGCTACTTTCTATGTAAAGCAATGCACAAAAGCTGATCGAAAGAAGCTCATCGAAAGTAGCCAATCCAACAGACTAGTCGAAGTAAAGTTTACATTATGTTTTGACAAAACCTAATCTTGATAGTCTACGCTCTTTCTTTTACATTGCTTTGCAATACACGCAAAAGTTGTGTTTTTGCTACATTATGTGACCCAAGCATTAAACTTGAGAAAGGCTAGTTTTTTTGATGTACATAATAGATCTGGAAAGGAATATTTTTTGTTATTGTCACACTTGCATTTCAATAGTGAATGTGCATGTCTTCGGCTTCTGCGGCGAAGCCGAAGACATGCAGAACCGTCTGCAATTGCAAAATCTATAGATTTAGTAGAGCTAAAGCAGATAGACTATTTATTAGTAATTAATATTCTTACTAGCAAATAGTCTTTGATTTTATTATGTCCCTCCCCAATAATAAATGCAAACAAAAAGAAAAAGCCATACTACATCAACCATGTGCCAGTACCACGCAGCTGCCTCAAAACCAAAATGATGCTGCCGAGTAAAATGATTACTTGCTAATCTTGCTAGACAAACTATAAGAAAAAGAGTTCCTACAAAAACATGAAAGCCGTGAAAACCTGTTGCTAAATAAAAAGTAGAGCCGTATATACCATCAGAAATAGTAAAAGGAGCTTCTAAATATTCATAAACTTGAAAAGCGGTAAATATTGTCGCTAAAAGCACTGTAAAAATTAAACCAAGTAAAGCTTGAGAGCGCGATCCCGCTAAAATAGCATGATGAGCCCATGTTACAGCTGCACCTGATGTTAATAAAATCACAGTATTTAAAAAAGGAATTTCCCAAGGGTTTAAAACTTGTATGCCTTTTGGAGGCCATACTGCACCAATTTCAACTGTAGGAGCTAAGCTAGAATGAAAAAAAGCCCAAAAAAATGCTAAAAAAAACATAATTTCAGAGACAATAAATAGAATCATACCATAACGTAATCCGTGCTGAACAGCCGCTGTATGGTGACCCTCAAAAGTGGCTTCTCGTATAACATCTCTCCACCAAACATACATTGAATAGAGAATCATACTTACGCCAAAAGCAAGTACAAGGTCACCCCCAATATAAGCATGCATATACATCACACCACCTACTGTGGTAATGAAACAAGCGATGGAAGCAAATAATGGCCAAGGACTTGGATCTACTAAATGAAAAGGATGTTTTCTCATAATTGAAGCTATTTAAGAAAATGTTTATATTCGATCGATAGGACCCAAACAATTTTTTGATTGAGTCTTTATTGACTATAAAAATCTGTCAATTAAATTCGTTAGTCTTACTTAAATAAGACTAACAAACTTTTTTGTTTTATTAAAAAAATAAAAACAATGCATTGGTTGTTAAACTTCTTGCTATAGCATTGCTTTTGCATGCATCATGCGACCCCCACCAAGCGTTAAGCCTAGGAATTTTTCGTTCGTTGCTTCTTTCAAGGTTAGAAGACTTGTCCGTACATAAACTGTAACTTGCTTTCGGATTGACTTCTTTCGATGAGCTTCTTTCGATCAGCGTTGCTGATCGAAAGAAGCTAATTCCAAAAAAAGCCTTCGGGTTGTCTTTTTACCAATCCACAGACAAGTAGTGCGAGCAAGAGATCTAATATAACTTAAAAGTTTATTGCACCTTTATAGAACGCAATTTCTCGTAACTATAAAGTTACTACAAATGTATATGTAGATAACTCTGTATATTTACACTTTTATTTTTTACTTACATCTCTCCTCGCCTCTGGATACGCCATTGGCGTGTGTCTATAAGTAAGTTAGTTTCCGTAGCTGTAAATAAAAAGCAAAAACGGAAAACACAAAAAATTTGTTATAGCTCTTCTAATTTATTAGAAAGCCATGCTACATAGTCTTGTAAGGATACTGCTTCTACTACAATAGGCATGAAAGCATGGTTAGCGCCACATAATTCACTACATTGCCCATAAAAAACACCCTCCCTTTTAATAAAAAGTGGAGTTTGGTTTAATCGGCCTGGAACAGCGTCACATTTTACTCCTAGTGAAGGCACTGCCCAACTATGAAGAACATCAGCCGAAGTAATAATCATTCTGATGTGAGTATTTACTGGTACAACCACTCGATTGTCTACTTCTAAAAGACGTAATTGTCCCATTTCTAAATCATCTTCAGGGATCATATAACTATCAAAAGCTAATGTTTGCTCATCTGATTGGTTATAATCAGAATACTCATATGACCAATACCATTGGTGTCCTATTGCTTTTACAGTTACCGCTGGATCTACAAGTTCATCCATACTATATAGCAAAGCAAAACTTGGTAAAGCAATTAAAACTAAAATTAAACTTGGTACGATTGTCCACACAATTTCAATAGTTGTTCCATGTAGAATTTTTTCTGGGACAGGATTTCGAAGAAAATGGAAATGATATAAAGTTCTTGATAACATCCACATCACAAATACTAAGACAACAAGTAAAAAGAAACAAATATCATGATGTAAATCAATGATACCCTGCATTACAGGAGTTGCAGCATCCTGAAAGCCCATTTGCCAAGCTTCTGGGGCATCTTGGTATGAAATAATTGGCAATAAAAGCAAAATGAATCGTAACAAATTCATAGGGTTATTTTTTTGCAAATTTTTGTAATTTTGATAGTTCTCCATCTGCAATTAATAGCAGATATAAAGATCAAAAATTAGCTTGAGAAAAATAAAGCTAGCTCTTGATCTTTCTATTTAACTTAGTTTTTTCTTTTAAAATTCTTTTAAAACTATACTTTTTTGATATGTTCTGTGTTTTGCTTTGTAATGCAATGCAAAGCCAATAGTACATCTAGAAAAGAATGTTTCATGATATACAATATGTAAAAAGTAAAAACTTTAGCTTTTGCTGGCACAATGCTTTTGTTTCAGCCAAGCCGACCGCGAGTGTGCATGTGCAAGCAGAAAAAAAAAATGTATTCAAAACTTTTGTGCATTCAAAAGTTATTTCTAACAAAACAAGAAAAGATTAAACTTTCTACTATCTCATTAATTTAAGAAAATAAACTTATCGCGTATTCTTTAGAGGATTCAATATAACCAAAGTGTTCGGTTTCGCCGCCAACAAGCGATAGCTTGGAAGTAAAAACAGCTTTTATTTCTTGCTATATTAATTACTAAAATATCAAATTAAAAACGCTTTTTTCTCCTATTAATAAGACAAAAAAACTAAAGATAAAAGTAAATGCCTTTTTAATAACTTGCACAAAAGCGGTGCAAGCAAAAGCTAAAGATATTTAGCATATTGATTGTAAATTTTTGGGCAAGAAGGGACTTGAACCCCCGACTTTACGCTTATCAGGCGTATACTCTTACCAACTGAGTTACCTGCCCTTCTTGCCAAACTATTACAAATTGTTATTTTGCGCTAATCGTCAAGCTTGAGAGCTATAAAAACTCACGATAGCTAACTTATTTTGACAAAAAACAAATAAAAACATTTGTACAAGTACAAAAATAATATTGATTTAAGAAGTGTCATTAAAATTCCCTAAGTATTACTGATCTAAGGCACATAACGTAAAATTAAAATGTGTACAAGCCAAAATGAATTTAGATTTTTTTACCTTTACAAAATATATTTGCTTTGACTGCTTCTACCTTATCTTTCTTTAGAAAAAAATAAAGTTTTTTATTAAACTTACACGTAAAAGCGACTTTGACTGTACATCCTTTTGTTTGTCTCGAAGCTAGAAGCAAAAGGTATCATACAAACTTTTTATTTACTACATTTTATAGGGTGCGCTTATTCCCAGGGAATAAGCGCACCCTATAAAATGTAGTAAGCAACATATATAAAAAACAAGAATTATTAAAAATTTATCTTAAACACATAAGGAAAGCGCGACTTTGTGAGTAGCTATAAAAAGAGGTGCTGGATATAAAAAGAAGAATAAAAGAAAAGCAAATGTAATTGCTAAAACTACTGAACTTGGTTTAGAAATAGTGCTAAAACTACACCAATCAGTCGAGACTTGAAAATACATGATTTTTACAATTCGAATGTAGTAAAAACAACTTAAAACACTGGTTAGAACTGCCACTAAAGCAAGCAAATATTGAGACGCACTAACAGCTGCAAACATTAAATAAGCTTTGCTATAAAAACCAGCTAATGGTGGAATTCCAGCGATAGAGAACATTGTAATTGTTAAAGTCATAGCGAGTAGAGGATTTGTTTTGCCTAACATCGCTAAATCAGTAGTATATTTTACTCTTTGCAAGGAAACGTTTGATTGGTCCGATGTTGGTAAAAGGTCTCTGCGCAAAGTAGATAAAATAATAGCAAACAAACTAGTTGTCATCACTATATAAACTACTAGATAAATAAGCAAAGCTTGAAGTCCTTCCACAGTTCCACAGCAAAAACCTACTAATAAATATCCTACATGTGCTATAGAACTAAAAGCTAACAGACGTTTAATTTTATTTTGAGACAAAGCTGCTAAAGCTCCAGCTACCATAGAGGCTAAACTTGAAAAAATTAAAACAGCTTGCCAAGAAAAAAGTAACTCATAAAAAGATGAAAAAAAAAGCCTAATAAAAACGGCTAAAATCGCAGTTTTTGGGACAATTGAAAAAAATGCAGTCACTGCAGTAGGAGCTCCTTCATAAACGTCTGGCGCCCACATATGAAAAGGTACAGCTGTAAGCTTAAACAGAAAAGCAACTAAAATAAATAAAATACCTAACTCACAAGCACGTAAAGACGAAAAAAGGGGAAGCAAATCTTCTCCACCTGTTGTAAAAATAGTAGCTAATTCAGAAAAGTTTGTAACTCCAGTAAAACCATAAATTAAGGAGCAACCAAATAATAAAATACCTGAAGAAAAAGCACCTAATAAAAAATATTTGACACCAGCTTCGGTCGAAAACTCCGAATCACGTTTTAAAGCAGCCATTACATAAAAACATAAGCTTTGTAATTCTATAGCTAAATACATTGAAATAAAATCTCCAGCAGAAATTAACAAAAGCATACTTAGTGTAGAAATAAGTATTAAAACCATATACTCAAAACAATTCATACTTTCTTCTTTTATGTATTGTAATGAAATAGCAATAGTTAAAAAAGCTGCTATTAAAACTAGTATTTTAAAAAAAAGTGTACCTTCATCTAAAACTAAGCTATTATAAAAAATAACAGCTCGGGATATTGCACTATTAGTATAAAGAATTAGTGTAAAAAATAACGCAAGCTGAGTAAGCAAAGCAACATTTTCAATTAATATTGGATAATTATTTTGCTTACGCCCAGTAAAAATAACGCCGTACACTAAAAGAATAAGGGCAGTCAAAAGAACAAAACTTTCAGGAAGAATTGCTTTAAAATCGTTCTCAAATAGAAAGGCCAAAAAATCATTTTCTACATGTATTTGTGAAATGTTATATTGATATTGATTATGCATAACAATTTTTTTTTTACAGATTTTAATAGAAGCAAATACTATTAATTAAATTAGATTAGATTAGCAGTTAATTGTGTTTCCTGCATTATTGCAAAACACTATTAGCTTGGAATATCACTTTTACACTTGTTTTTATCTTGATTTTCACTAGCTCGTAAAGAAAATATGGCATTTTAAAGCTGTACACAAAATGGCATAGGTTTTTAGTATGAGTCTATTGTAAGTCAACAAAATTAACTCAAACGACTTTGCCTGTACGCACTTCTATCCAAGATAGAAGGGACTGGCTTCTTTCGTTCAGATAAAAGAAACTGATCGAAAGACACCAGTCCGATGGAAAATGTAAGCTTAAGCTTGGGAAATCAAAAGTTTTGATGCGCTGTCGGCGTAGCCGAAGGCATACAGATATAATTTTTATATAATTTTTACTTTTTAGTAACGCAAAACAAAAGGCCACTAAACTACCAAAAAAACTTTTTTAAAAGTGAAATTTAAGATAACAATCGCGCCAAACAATTATAAAAAATTTGAGTGATAATTTGCAGTTTTCAGAAATATTCCCAAGCTTAGCTTAAGCTTAGGTCAGATCTATAAGTCTTGATAAATTCTAAGCTTGACACACTTGGTTTATAAGAGTGTACAAATAGTTAATTTTTAAACTATTGCAAAAAAACAAAAATTGTAATTTCTAAAAAAAGCTATGGAAAGCACAAAATAATATACTTTTAACATTATGTAGCTTTCAGCTATATTAGTAGCAGAACAGTTTTATCGACAAAAAATCTTAAGAATAACTCTTTAATTTTGCGATACTACATTCTGCAGGATTCGAACCTGCGACGAACAACTTAGAAGGTTGCTGCTCTAATCCAGCTGAGCTAAGAATGTAATTTATTATTCAATTTATCTAAAAGCGTAGTTAGTGACAAAATTCTATTTTATGCAAAGTTGAAAAATTAAAAATAATAATAAATAATATCAAATTTTTACGGTTAAATGATAAGCTAAAGGTACCGGGGATATAAAAAAAAGCAAAGTTTCTATTAATTTTTGTTTACGGATAGAGCTCTCGAAACGCTTATGAGTACTAGCCTACTAGCTTGCAGCCATAAGTAAGTTAGAGTAAGGGGCAAGCAACAGTATGTGATAAAATTTAGAGCGTTTATTTAAAAATAAAATTTTATTTAAATAGTATTCTTCAAATACAAAAAAAAATAAAATGCTCACTATCGGACTTGAACCGATAACTCACAAAAGAGTACAGATTTTAAGTCTGTTGTGTTTACCAATTTCACCAAGTGAGCAGCGTTTTTATAGAATAAACAACAAAAGACTTGAATTTAATTTTTCTTTGTGCAAGCAAGCTTCAAGTTTGCAAGGTCTTGGCATTTAAGTGTTGCCAAGACCTTGCAAAGGTAAACGCAAAAACAAAGCGCAGATTTAAATTTTCACAAAGAAAAGAGAAAAAGTAAATGTAATCCAAGCTATGGCTTGGAATTTTAAATAAATAAAATCTGCTTCTAAGAGTATAACTCAGTTAAAAATCACATTTTTTTACATTAATCAAATTTTTGCTTTTGCTGTGGAATCGGCTCCTGCGGCGTAGCCAATCCGAAAGGAGGCAACAGCTTCGATGAAAGAAGCCGGCAAAAGCCAAAGAATTGGGAAATCTTCTTTTGCTAAAGCAGTCTGCGGAATCAGTTTCGCTGATTCCGAAGAAAATTTTGACAAATCCTGAAAGCGAAGCTCTCAGAAGCAAGCTTCAAAAAAGAATAGGACAGAATTACTTATATTAAAAATACATTTTACCTTGTTTTTGTAAACATAAAACTTGAACATCGTATATAAATTTTAAGAATAGCGTGCGTTTGATTTTGTAGGGGTTTGCACTTTTACTAAATCGAATTTTTAAAAGAAGAAAGACTATTTTTAATCTTTGTAGCATTAATAGAATATGTACTTGATTCTTGTTTAGAAAGGCGATAAAGCACTAGCGCTTGAATACTATTGGCTACAAGTTTTTGCAAACGTTGCTGTAAAGTGCTTTTAGATGCCGACAAAAAAGAAAGCTGAGATTGCATAGTAGTCACAAATTGGTTATTTAATTGAGATCGAGCAAAACCACTAGAAAGAGATAATTCTGCTTGAGTAAAAGCAGATAATTGTTGTAAAAGTGTTTGTAAATTTGCTATTCTTTTATGCTCTTGAGATAATTCTTGTAAACATTCTTCTTTTAAATCTAGTAAATTTTGTAATTCTTTTTGGATTGTAAAACTTCTTTCATTTAAAGACTCTGTTATAGTATTTCCAAAGTAATGAAAGCAGAAAAGTATAAAAGTGAAAAAGCTTAATGCTACCAAAGTTTCTTCATTATAAATTAAAATGTTTTTAGAACTGAAAACAGAAAAGACTAAAAACAGGGCTAAATAAGTTTTTATATTTTGAGTACTCCACATAAATAATAAAAAGTTTGACTTTTGACCAATGTTTTGCAGTAGTAAGATGGCTGTCATTTCCACCCCTGAGCAAAAACAGTCAAGGTTTTATAAGCAGTACATTTTAATAATATGAGCCAAGCATTCTTTTGTCTTTCAGCTCCGCTGAAAGACAAAAGAATGCTTGGCTCATGTTTTACTACGATTTGCAAAAAGTAGTCTCTTAAGAACTTAGCAAAATTAAAGAATAGAATTGAAAAAGTAAGTTTGTAAAATACTGTAAATTTTTTTATTTACCTTTATTTGACTTTTCGTATTTTTTT
>BHFV01000494.1:0-23096 GCA_003568905.1 Trebouxiophyceae sp. KSI-1
GGGGGGGGGGGGGGGGGGGGGGGGGGGGGGGGGGGGGGGTTGTCCTGCCTGCTTAGGGGTGCAGAGCAAGTGGCGGTGCTGATGCGGCGTTCTCGCGACCGTGCTCCAGCTACTCCAGCGGGCCCTAGACTGGACACTACTCCCTAGCGAGGCGTGAGGGGGGGGGGGCTCCCATGCGCTCCACAGGCGGGGTGTCGGCTAGCCCAGCCCGGGCAGAGCCCCGCGCACTCTGTCTTGTAATCCTGGAGCGTGGGTGAACGGAATCAGTGAGGGGTCCGTCTTCCAGAGCGAGACCCTGGCTGCTGTGGCCGCCAGGGCCGCTGCCGCACTGCATGCCTGCTGGGAGAACGGGTCTTTGCGAGCTGCCACTAACGTGTCCTCTACCTCGAGGTGTGCCTCAAAGTGACTATCGCGGAGCCGGCCGGCACCTGGCCAGGCGCAGCTCCGGCCAGAGGCATACCAATCTATGCGGCAACAGCAATAATGGTCCAGGCAATCGACTCTATTCTGGGGTTCGGTCAGAACGCTCGCGCACACAGTCACACTCGCGGGCCGCGGCACAGGGCAGCCTCTGAACACGCGGTCACCCGGCCCTCTCCCACGCACGGACTCACTCACGGAGACAACACGGCAACCTGACAAGCAACTCGGAGGCTGCGGAGGGAAGCTAAGCGGCAGAGCCGCGCAATCGCAGCGCGGCGGCGGACCACAGCTCGCCCGCGGCCTCCCGCCACTCGGCCGCCCAATCGGCCAGCCTGGCGCCCAGGCCGCCCGGCGGCGCGTACGCCTCGTGCGAAGGCAGGCTCGCGAGCCAGGCGGCCGTGCCCGGCGGCTCGGGCCCTCCGGCCGCCAGGCCGCAGCCGGCCGTCGCGGAGCCGCTGGGCCGCAGCACCTTGCTGTCGAGCGTTTCCCCGCTCTCCGAGGATACGTACTCGAACACGAGGCGGCGGCTGCCGTGCACGCTCAGGCGGCCGAAGCCGAACTGCCGCTGCGCGTGCGCCAGCCAGGCCGGCTGCTCGTGGGTCACGCTGCTCAGCTTGCGCCCGCCGCAGCCTGCAGAGCCGAAGAGGGCGGCCTGGGCACCCCGGCAGCCGGGCCTTTTCCACCGGTGCAAAGCCGTCCCCCAAAAACAGGCTTCCGGGATGTCCATTCGGGGCCCTGCCGTCGCTGTCCTGCTAGGGTTTCGAAACCCTAACGCTCGCCCAGCAACCGGGCGCGAGCCCCCGCTCCTCGCCCGAGCTCAGAACACCGCCCGCTCTCCCAGAAGTCCCGCAGCGACAAACGCCCCAGGGTTTCTCTGGAGCCCTAACGCACTAGGGTTTCTGGAACCCTAACGCCCGCGCGATCGGGCGCTCACCGAGCGTGACGTGCGTGGTGCCGCCTTCGGACTCGGGCACGCAGGCGGCGGCGTCCACGTTGCAGGTGCGGGCGTAGGCGTGCACGTGGCCGGACAGGACCAGGTCCACGCGGTGCGCGGCCAGCAGCGGCTCCAGGAAGCGGCGCAGGTGCTCTGCAGGCGACCAGCCAGGGGCGGCTGATTGTCGATTCTGGGGGGTAGGGGAGGGGGCGACTCGCTGCCTGTCTGCTGGAGGAAAGGGGGGCCTTCTGCCTGCTGTCTGCCTGCTCTGTTCCCAGGCAGGTGTGCCTGCAGCAGAGGGGGGGGGGGGGGTGGCTGACACACACGAGCGCTGAACAATCGCTGGGGCTCTGCCTGCCCGGGCCGAAGCAGGCGGGCCTGCTGAGGAGCGGCTGGGCGCATGCTTCCTAATTCCCAGTCCCAAGCTTGTCTCTTCCTGCAGCAGCCGCCTCTGGGCTCTGCTGCTTGCAGGGGAGGGGCATTGCCATGCAGCACTGAACCTTCCGGCGCACAAACAGAGTCGCAAGTGCAGCGGGGTCTCCCTGCTCCGCGGCGGCCCTCCGCGGCGGGGTCAAAACGCGCGAAAGTGGCAAGGGCAGAGGGGAGGATTCGTACCGCCGACCACCCGGTTTGACTTGTGAGGGTGCACCACGTACATCGGCCGGTGGGTCAGCAGCACCAGCCACGGCGTCGCGCAGCGGTCGACGCCCGCCAGGTCCTGCTCCAGCCACTGCAGCCGGCCGCCCACGGCGCCGCCTCGGTTCCGAGGCCACCTCACGGCAAAGCCGCGAGCAAAGGGCACGCACCCACGGCAGCGCCGGCCGGCGGTTGCAGGCTGAGCAAGGAGCAAGGACCAGTCAGGGCGGCCCAAACGGGCGCAGCAGCTGCTGAGAGGCTTGCGGGAAGGGGTTCTGTGAGGGCAGTGCAGGGCGGCTGGCTGCGCTGGGGTGCAGGAGGCAGGCGAGGGCAGCACGCAGCCAGGGCAGCAACATGCGCTCTGGCGGCAGCGGGAATGGAAGGTCGTTTGGGAGGGGAGATTTGGGATCATGCGGCATGCAACCAGCGATGCGCTCTCGAGCCAGCAAGGGGCCCAGGCAGCAACGGCCCTTCGGGTAGGGGAACTGGGGGGCAGAGCGCGCGCCTTGCGCTGCTCAGAGCCGGCGCCCAAGTCGTGCTCCGTCGAGACGGTCGTGAAGTGGACCGAGCCGTAGTCGTAGGAGAACCAGAAGGGCGGGTTGGGCGCGTGGGGGCGGTTACTGTAACTGCCGCCGCCGCCGGCCATCGGGAACAGCCTGGAGACCGGCACGCCGCACTCGCCGCCGCTGTCGTTGCCTGCAGCCGCAGGGGGCACGGGGTTCGGGCGCAAGGCGCGGCAGGAAACCCGATCGCATCCTTCGGTTCAATTCGGCAAAACTGAGGACGCAATTTTGCCAAGCGATCCGCAATTTTGCCGTTTTTTTTCTGAGCGATGAGCCGCCCGTTCTCGCGCCCCGCTGGCCAGAGAATCGCCGAGAATCGCCAGCATGGTCGGTCCACGACAGGGTGTTCTAGGGTTCGGAACCCTAAGCCCTAGAGGGGTTTCCGAGGGCGCCGCACCGTAGTTTCCCCAGTTGGGGTCGTATGGGTCGTCGCGCCCCGAGGCGTCGTGCGCCTTCTTATGCCGCTTCTCCTCCCCGGTCTGCCAATCGTACTCGTGGTTGCCGACGGCTATCTGGTAAGGCGCCGCAGCCGCGTACGGCTCGATCAGCTCCATGAAGGCGTCCCAGATCTTGTGGCGGCCGTCGGCGTACTGCGGGGGCGGCGTTAGGATGCAGGATCAGGGTTTTGGCTACAGCCAGACGAGGCACTCTCGCCGGTCTTTTCTGGTCTTTTTCTCGTCTGTCTGAGCTCTTGGCAAAGCGGCTGAGACTCGGAGCCCCCGACGCGATCCTAGGCATTCTTGGGCTGCAAGGCAGGTGATTCTTGGGCTGCGAGGCAGGTGGGGGTCAGCGATGGGAAGGGGGGGGGAGGGCACCGAGATGTCGCCGACATGCACCAGCAGCTCCGCTCCGCGCTCGGCCACCTCCCGCTCCACCTGCCGCATCGTGAGTCCCGCCCTGCAGCAGCCCGGCAGACGCGCACTCAGCGCTCCGCACTCGAGCCGCGCCGCCCTTCTGCTCCCAAACTCCTCCAGCCAGCAGTCCCCTCTGCCTGCAGCAGCGCTTCCACCCAGCCGAGCCCCAACGGCTCTCTCCAGGCGCAGCGCCACTCAGGACCCCTCGCAGCCGTGATGGGCAGACCCCCATGCCTGAGGGGGGTGGGAAGGGGCGCACCCCGGGGACTTGGCCGCCTTGTGCACCGACTCCCCCACGTCCGCATAGGCGACAAAGGTGAAGCGGGCGTCCGGCCCCACCGGCGGCGGCGCTCGAAAGTGGCGCACCGGCCCCCCGCGGCCGATCTGATAAAAGTACCGCTGCCCGGGCGCCTGCAACGATTGCGGCAGCAGTTACACGACGGTAACTCCCGGCCTCTCCTGGTAAGGAAGCGGGGGAAGGGGTGTGCAGGGGCAGCCTCACCAGGCCGGTCAGGACGGTTGAGTGCAGGTTCGGCGGGTCAAAGTCGTCCTTGGAGGCGGGCGCCCCGCAGAGGTCCTCCGGCTGGCATGTCCAAGCCGAGTTTTGGTCAGCGCAGGGGGCTGGCAGGTGGGGATGCGGGCGCAGAGAGGGGGCCAAGAGCCGCACCCGGTAGCTGTCGTGGTTGACCTGGTCGGCCACAAACTCGGACCTGGGCCAGCTGGCGTTCAGACCGGAACCGTCCTCGCCGACCGGGCCAAAGTGCACCTTGTGGCTGCACCTGCAGGGGGGGGCGGGTGCGCTGTTATTGCTTGCATGCCAGAGACAAGCGGTGCGCAGCCTGGCAGGCGCAGAGCGGCACCCCGAGCCCTTGGTCGCCCAGGAGACGCGCATCTGGTCGTTGGCGTCGCCAAGCGCCAAGTGCACCTGCGTTGCCGGAAGTGACATGTCAGGGTTGGAGTGCCCCATGCATCGGCGTGGCCCCGCGCGGGAAAGGGAAAGCAGCAAAAATGCTCTTGCGCGCTGCGTCAGCGACGCAAAGGCGTCCTCAACCACAGCACGTGCCCTGGCTGGAATAACGCGGTCCGCAGCCGCCGCGCATGGTCGATGTGCGCGCCACGGCGACACGCGCCTGTTCGAGGCGGGCCAAAGCAGTGCTTGACTCTTCATCACAGGAGTCCAGAAGCAAATTCAAAACGTGCCTTTTGCGGCTCGCACTTGTGCCCGTTGTCCGCCGCATCGCCTGGCACGGGTGCGGCGGGCGTCGTCGAGCCGATCGCTGCAACGCACAAAGCCAGCGCCAGGCAGAATACTGCCTGGCGCATGGCTGCAATGGCACGCGCACGCGGCCGGCCCACGTGAATGTTCTTCTTTGCTGAACCGGGTATCTTTCTTCACGGGCGCGCGACGCTCGTTGCTGCTGTTGCAACACGATGCCAGCAGTGCGCACGCATCGCGTGCAAAGTTTGGCTGCAAGCAGGCGCAGTGATCTGACCGGGGGTGCGCGCCCTTTTGTACGGCGGAGGCAGCCAAAAAACCCCCCTCCTTCCGCGATCGTGTCTGCGTCGATCGTGCTTGCCATTGGCACATCTGTTGTTATCAGTGGCCGGTATGCAGTGCCCCAGCATGCGCCCTCTCGCCACAGCGCCGTCCCGGCGGCCCGCATCCGCCGGCTGCCAGATCTCATGCCGGCCAGCGGGCGCCTGGCGACGTTGCGAGCCCTGCAGACGACCCAGAACCTCGCATCGGACGTACGCTGAGGAGGAGGACCGCACACGCAGCGGCGGTGGGGCACTGCTGACCCAGATCTGGCTGCACTGCCAACCTTACCTGGCTGCCTGGGCCAGGACTGAGCCCGGAACTGACTGCGCGCAGAGTCGGCCAGCACGTCTGGCCCGACCGCCATCGAGCCGCGGCCGCGGGCCGAGCTGGTGCCCGCAGAAGCGGAGGAGGAGCGGAGCAGTGTGCAAAAGTTCCTGTACCCGGACAAGGAGGAGCTGCCGGACGACTTTAGCATGCCCATCTGGGACCACCTGGACGAGCTGCGCGAGCGCGTGATCGTCGCCGCGCTGGCGGCCGCCGTCGCCGTGCTCACATGCTTCATCTTCTCTAAGGACCTGGTCGTCTTCCTGGAGGCGCCGGTGGCGCAGCAGGGCGTCCGCTTCCTGCAGCTGTCGCCGGGCGAGTTCTTCTTCACCACCATCAAGGCGCGTTCCAAACCGGACTGTGCCTACGACCGCTGCCCGGATGCTCCCAGTCACTCTCAGCGTCAATGCGCCGCCCAGGTGGCCGGCTACTCGGGCCTGCTGCTGTCGGTGCCGACCGTGCTGTACGAGATCGTGGCGTACGTGGTCCCGGGCCTCACGCGCAGCGAGCGGCAGCTGCTCGCGCCCATCATCTTCGGCTCCTCCATCCTCTTCTTCGTCGGGTGCCCCTCCTCGTGACCACTGGCCTCGCACAACCACCCTGTCTTTGAGCAGACTCGCTGAGGCTTCCAGGATGGCCGCGCAGGCTGGTCTTCTCCTACGAGATCCTGACGCCCGCAGCCCTCAACTTTTTCGTCTCGTACGCGGAGGGCGCGGTCGAGAGCCTCTGGAGCATCGACCAGTACTTTGAGTTCGTGCTGGTGCTCATGCTCAGCACCGGCCTCGCCTTCCAGGTGCGAGCCGTCTCCATCCCAGGGGACCCAGAGGAGGCAGACTGAGTCTCGCGCCCGCATCTTGGCTGCGTCAGAGAGCAGCTGACTCAGTGCCAGCATCCCTTACTGGCGCATGCAGCAGCCCAGTCTTATGCTTCTGCCTTGCTGGAATACAGTGTCAGGCAGAGAAAAGGCGAGTGCATGACAGCCAGGCAGAGGCATGACCGGGCTGGACTGCTGTGTAGGTCAGCAATGGATGCTGGCTCTCACTCGGGCGTCCCGAATGCGCCCCGAGTGAATCGCAGCAGCGCTGAAGCGTGCGCCTGGCGGCGCTGCAGGTGCCGGTCGTGCAGGTGCTGCTGGGGCAGACGGGCCTGGTGACCAGCAAGCAGATGCTGGACCAGTGGCGCTTTGTGGTGGTGGGGGCGACGCTAGCGGCCGCCGTGCTGACGCCCTCCACCGACCCCTTCACCCAGACGCTGCTGGCCGTGCCGCTCATCGGCCTGTACCTCGGCGGCGCCGGCTTTGTCAAAGTGATCGAGGCGCGGCGGCAGGAGGCGCAGGGCGCCTGAGGCGGCTCCGTCTGGACAAGTGCAAGGTTCATTGACGTCGAGTGTACACTGGCGGCCCACTGTGTGAGCCCACTGTAAAGCAGCAGCGAACGGAAAGATTTCTTTGACAGTCCGAAAGGGCTGCAGTAGGCTCCCTCATCCACCGCAGCAGCCTCCGCACTTGGGCACTGCGCTCGGCCAGCAAGAGTGCTGTCAGCACGGTTCCGGTTGGCGGGCGAAGTGCTGCAGCGGGAGCTCGAGGGGGAAGGGTGCGCACCGTGCACGCCACCGCCGCCCAGGTCCCCCAGCCCCCTGACGCCTCGTGGTGGCCGGGGTGGGCCTCCGCCAGGGCCGCTGCCACCCCAGCCGTGGCGTTGGCCAGCACCTCCTCGGCTCTGCCGTGTCTCAGCCTCCAAGCTGAACATCGTCCTGAAGCTGCATCAGGCAGACGGAGGAGGTCAGGTGCTTGAGTCGTGAAGTCGGAGCAGCAAGAGACAGAGGCCAACGGAGCCGCACAAGGACGTGATGAACGCCCACACGGCCAAGAAGAAGCCGATGACACTGTTGCGAAGGCCTCGCCGCTGCACCAGGGCACCGTTCTTGATGTACGTGACCATGGCCTGCTCTGGCGCTCTCCACAGGCGCCAGGCAGAGTGCTGCGCTGGCAGAATCAAAAGCACGGTGCGCGGTGCCTGGCGCAGCTTGGCTGCTTTTCCTGATGCTTTGAAATGCAAAGCTCCTCTTCCGTCTCTTATTGTCCGCAATCATCTCTCCCGAATACGCAACAACCGTCGCTAGGTTGCCAAGGACAGCCTTCCGGGCTCAGCGGGATGTCCGCCACTCCGACCGTTGATCGTTGCGTATTGATGCATTGAATAGCACATCCCGAGCACCCCTGCACTGCCCATTGAGATAGAAAAGCGAAACATTGCGTTCCAGCTGCGGCTTGCATCGACTTGCATCTCGACTGTACGCAAGCTTCAGTGCCAAGCCGGCACTTAACAGCCGGCCAAGCACATGGCGCCGCCTGCCAAGCGAGCCAAGACGGCGTCCACCCAGCCAGAGAAGGTGGTGCAGCGGCGGGCGTACGGCGAGCTGCAGCCCAAGACGCTGTGGACCAAGTTTGTCAGCCAGCGGCGGCCGGTCGTGCTGACCGGCGGACTGGACGACCCGGAGCTGGCGGCCGTCAAGGCCTGGAGCCTGGACTCCCTCGCCCGCCGAGCTGTGCGCCTTCTCCTCTGGCTTCTGATGCTTTGGAAGCTATAACCCTCACAGCAGCACGCCCTGAAGCCGGCCGAACCCGTGCAGGGCGACGCAGAGGTGGCCGTGGAGAAGCGGGACGGGAACGGGGAGGCGTTCGGCAAGGGGCGGCGCATGCGCATGCGATTCGCAGACTTCCTGGCGGAGCTGCGAGCGGGCGACCAGAGCCTGTACCTTACCACACAGGAGGCGGGCTGCCTCCTTCATCTTTGCATGCTGACGTGCGCGAGGGCCAAAAGCACACAGGAGGCGGACTGCCTCCTTCATCTTTGCATGCTGACGTGCGCGAGGGCCAAAAGCACACAGGAGGCGGGCTGCCTCCTTCATCTTTGCATGCTGACGTGCGCGAGGGCCAAAAGCAGAGGCACTCAGCAGCTCTGCCGCTGCTGCAGGCGGCTGGGAGCGGCCCCGACTCCCTGGCAGCGCCTCCCGTCAGCCAGCTGCTGGCGGACGTGCCCCTTCCCCCACGCCTGGCAGGCAACCTGGTGCTGCAGACGGTCAATCTGTGGCTCGGCTCCTCGCAGCAAGGTGCGCCGCCGCCTGCCCCATCATATCTCGTCGCACTGGATGACTAACAGCCTCGCTTACTCATCGCCCGCCCCGCCAGGCGCGAGCTCCGGCCTGCACCACGACTTTCACGACAACCTGTACCTGCTGCTGCGCGGGGTCAAAAGCTTCCAGCTGTGGCCGCCGGCGCTTGCGAGCCGCATGCACACGCACGGGCAGCTGGCCAAGGTGCATTCGAACGGCAGGATTGTCTACGCCGGCCAGGCAAAACTCCTTCCCTTCTGTAAGGGGAGAAGAGTCTAGGCTCGCCCCTTGAACGGAAAAGCTCTGTTGTCCGGGGGTATTTACTGGCACCCATTTGCCAGAATCCCCCTTCACCCTCGAGAGCCCCAGGGTCAAGCCTGACAGAGGTAGCCTCCCGCTACATCTTCCCAGTGAAGCTCACAGCCGGCCAGGCAAATCTCCTTCCCTTCCCGGCTCCTAAGCTCACACTCTCTTCGGTGCAAGAGATGCTTTCCCGATGGCAGAGGCCAGCCAGGGCGCATGTCCTGCCCATGTCAGCATGCGCTCGCAGCTCCCGGGCCGGCTAGCCCAGCGCATGGCATGATCAGAGCAGGGCCTGCAGGGCGATGTGCGCGCGGACGGCTCGATGGCCGGCGACAGCCCGCAGCTCGACCAAAAGGGCGGTCAAGCGGCTGTGCCGGCCGAGGCGCCGGAGGGCTCCGGATCGGAGGAGGACGCGGCGCTGCAGGCGGCTTTGGAACGCTGCGGCTCGGGCGACTGGGGCAGGCACGCGGCCTGCTCCTAGAGCCGAAAGTTCCGACTCTCCGGCACCTGAAGCCTCTGGAAAAACGCCGACACTGTGTGGCTTGGCAGTGATGACTACAGCGGCTCCGAGGCAGCAGCAGAGGAGGAGGGCGAGCCCCCCAGCTTCTCCCGGATCGACCTCTCGCTGCCGCCGGAGCGCATCGCCGCCGAGTTTCCCGACTTTCCCGGGGCTGCTGCCACCACCTGCACGCTTCGAGCAGGCACCGCTCGCCGCGCTGGCACGGCTTGCTTGCGTGTGCCCGGTTCATGCTCATGAAACTGAGTGCTGGCTGCAGGCGAGATGCTGTACCTGCCGGCCGGGTGGTTCCACAACGTGACCTCCAGCAACGGCGGCGCGGGAGACGAGGGAGGCTGCCACATGGCTCTCAACTTTTGGTTTCACCCGCCGGACAATCTGGACCCGCTCAGGGGCTTCCGGCGGCCGTACGTGTCCGACCACTGGCCGCGCCTCTGGGCTGCGCGAGAGGTCTCGAGTAAAGCGCTCAGCTGAACGCGTGCTGCTGCTTCTTCTCATGCGCTCACGAGTCCACCTCACCTGCAAACGCATGCATGCTTGTAAGTCTCTCGCAATAACCCACGTCATTGAGGAGGGGCATTCATTAGCAGTCAAAGTGGCTTCTCGGTGATGCGCCTGCAGCGTGTGCAGAACGCTCGTCCTCTTGCCATTTCAGAGCAGCTGCGCCGGCCCGCACACGCCCGCAGCTTGCGCACATCCCCGTTTTCTCGTGCGCCAGGCCTTTTCGCGCGCATGGCGGTCACGAACGAGTCCGTGACGGTACGTTGCAAAGCCATGTGAAGCCATGAAGCGCTGCATGTGGCTGCGGTCGACAAAAAATTTCGCATGTCTGCACCCGCATGCGCGACCTTCAAGAAGGACAGCAGTTCGTGTCCGCCAGCGCGCTTTCGACCTGACAGTCGTGTGCTTACTGGCTTGAATTGTCCATGCACGTGGTTCCTGTGCTCAAGTACCTCCTCAGTCACTGCTGCCTGGTTCTGCAGGGCACGACCGTGCCGCCGGCCGTGCTGCCTGGCACGCCCAAGAGCTTTCCCATCCCGCCTGAGGAGCTGATCAAGAGGGCAAAGAAGATATTTGAGGAGGAGGAGGTCATTCATCTCGCTCTCCTGCCTTCCTTGTCTCCGTTCCTTCCAACGAGCGCCTGACGCGCTCTCTGGGCTGGTGCCATCCGCAGATGGGCCTGAAGAACCCAGACTCGCTCGCGCCCGACTTCCGCTTTGAGTTCCCAGTCATCAAGCTGCCGCGGCAGAAGTATCTGGACGCCGTGGGATCATTCAAGCTGCGCGAGGCCATTCCCAACTTGACCAACCATGCCTATGACTGGCGCGTCGACAAGTTTGAGCCGAACAGGCGGGGCACGATCCAAGGATGCCTTTTGGGGCCCTGATCTACAAGCCCTGCCTCAGGCATAGACACCCTGCCTGCTTTCCTTTGCAAATACCGCTGCCTTTTCGTAAACACCGCAGTGCCGCCTTGCTCAGCAGCATGGCTCCGTGCCCTGCCTTGCTCCGCAGCACGGCTCCATGGTGGCTTACAAAACGTTGTTGCCATCTGGGCAGGGTCTGGTGGACGGTACGCGCCACGGGCACGCACACCGGCACGCTGAACTTTTTCGGCAAAAAGATCAAGCCAAGCGGGCGCCAGTATCTGAGCGCGCCCGAGTGCATCAGCCTCACCTTCAACGAGAGCGGCCAGGCGACCTCCTTCACCGGCGGTGCGCCTCCAACTTCCCCCCCCCCCCCCCCCCCCCNNCATCAGCCTCACCTTCAACGAGAAGGGCCAGGCGACCTCCTTCACTGGCGGTGCGCCTCCAACTTTTCCCCCCCTAAACGTAGGAGGGCAAAGGGCCTAAGCGACCATGGTCCTGCGCGACCGAGCTACGTTCTATAATATGAGCGACTTTTGTTTTATTTTTTATGAGCCATCTTATGCGCCGCCAGTGGAGCTGTTATGCTGTTGAAGCACAGCGATTCCGCACTTCCCGACCGTCTTTCTCACTTCCTGCAACGTGGTGATAGACAAATGGGAAACACAGGATACGTGATGGACAACCGTGTTGGCAACACAAACCGCCTGGGCGCGCTCTTCGGCATCCTCACCAGCATCGGCTTCTTTGTCCCCTACCCGCAGCCGGGCACCCTCGGCTGGCAGGTGGGCCGCCTGACGGACATCGCCGTCGAGATTGTCAGGCGCGTTCTTGTAGCCCCCTGAAAGCAGGCACTGTGGATTGTGCAGCAGCACACGGCTGAGCCAGGTCCGCGGCTTGCAGGTCGGCCTTCCATTTTGTCACGCTCGGCCTCTTCAAGAAGAAGCAGCAGTGAGAAGTCCCGTTCTTTGATGAAGTTGGCTTTGACTTTGAGAGTCGGATGTATCATGAACGTGAGATTTGGGTGTATCTGCGCTGCAGCCGAATAATGCAATTACCTACATGTACCGAGGACAATGGCCCAGAGTAGCAGTTACCTCCCCTTGGAGTGCCTTGGGACATGATGGCTCTGGCAGATGGCTCTGGCAGAGCAAGCACTCCACAAGCAAGCACTCCACAAGGACATGGGGCTACTGGGGACGCATTCAAACGCACGCGAATGACCGGCCCAGGCCCAGGTCCCCGGCACATTCATTCGCAATTCATCCTCCAGCCCCCGAGCGCGAGGCCCTTCCCCGTCTCGAGTCAGCTCGCCATCGCCCCTTTTCACCCCCCGTCAGGCGAGCATCGCATCGCGCGCACCTAAAGGCCGCGCAACATGGCCGTCACGAATGCTTCATCGACGGTACGTCTTAAGAAAGAAAGCATTGATGAAATCGTTGCGATTGTAAAGCGGGAGAGCTCGTCGCATGCGCTTTTTTGCATGCGCGTGCACATGCCTCCCTTCAGAGTGGTCCCTGCAGCCGGCTTTGCGACGTTTTCATTTTAATGGTATGCTGAAAGAGTACGAGAGTGGTCTGCCTACATCTCAACCCCTGACCAGCCCCCCCTGCCTGCAGGGCACGACCGTGCCGCCGGCGGTGCTGCCTGGCACGCCAAAGAGCTTTCCCTTGCCGCCTGAGAAGCTCATCGCGCTGGCAAAGAAGATCTACTTCGAGGACGAGGCCAGCCTGCTCCCATTGCCTGGCACTCGCACCACAATTGTCTGCGAGACGGCGTGGGTCCCAATGTCATTCGTGTGCTGCTGCTCAGGTCGCAGTGAAGGACCCCAGTGTGCTCACGCACCACAATTGTCTGCGAGACGGCGTGGGTCCCAACGCCAATTGTGTGCTGCCGCTCAGGTCGGAGTGAAGGACCCCAGTGTGCTCGCGCCCGACTTCCGCTTCGAGTTCCCCGTCATCAAGCTCCCCAAGCAGAAGTTCCTGGAGACGGTGTCCACGTTTGACCTCAAAAAGGGCTTCCCTGACCTAGCAGAGAACGCTTACGACTGGCGTGTTGACAAGTACGAGCCGAACAGGTGAGCGGGTGGATCGGGAATCGGGAGGGCAACGGCATGTCTCCTGCTCCTGTGCTGTTATGTGCGTGTGCAGGACGGCGAAGCAGAAGCTTGCTGCACAGCTTGGCATGGTGGCCTAGCCAGCGCTTTGGCGACCAAGCTCTGTTTGCTACCCGCCTGTATTGTTCCAGCTGCGATATCCTTGCCTCGCATGACGCTCGCTTGCACCTGCCATACAACAGACTGCTGATTGGTTGCTGCAGGGTTTGGTGGACTGTGCGCAGCACGGGCACCCACACCGGCACACTCAAGGTCTTGAAATTCAGGTGCCAAGCACCTCCCCTCCTCCTCGCCCTTTGCTTGAAGATGCTCAACCGCAGCATATTTGCCGCCTCTCAGAGCCCACCCACTGCGTCTGTTGACGGACAAGGGATGCCTGCTCCACGCAGCGCCCCTTTGTTCTGCATGAGCTCACCATGCCTTGCATGCCTGGCTGCAACACGATTCGTCTGCACACATTTTTTGAAAGGGCGTCTCTCATGCCGCATGCTGTCCGCATGCCCCGAGTAGCCCCAACATTTGCTCTGCAGCATCAAGCCGACCGGGCGCCAGTACCTCGGCCCGCCCGAGTGCTACAGCCTCACCTTCAACGAGAGCGGCCAGGCGACCTCCCTGACTGGCGGTGCGCCTCCGCCCCCTGAGCAGGCAGCAGCTGGCATGGGTGCTGCATGTGCTGATGCCGGGGCTCCTGCATGACTGCGGCATCCAAGCCGGATGGTGCCTGTAAAGTCGAGCTGTTGTCTTGCTGCTGGCTGTGGCACATGCGGCAGCAACGCATGTGCTTACTTTCCCTTTCTTTTCTTCTCAGGATACGTCATGGACAACCGCGTCGGGAACACGAATCGCCTGGGTGCGCTCTTCGGCATTTTTAATGCAATTGGCGTCTTCATCCCGTACCCGCAGCCGGGCACCCTCGGCTGGCAGGTGGGCCGCCTGACAGACATCGGCGTCCACCTGGTCTGGTGCGCTTCACCAAAGCCCACGCACGAAAGCCAGCTGAGTAGCTCCTGATGCAGCTACTCACAGTCCATGTTGCTGCTGCTGTGCAGGACAGCATTCCACTTCTTCACGCTCGGCCTCTTCAAGCGGAAGCAAGCATGATGGCAGCAGGGCGGCGGAGTGCGGCGTGGACCTGCTGTAGGGCTGTGAGCTGCGAGCTGGGAGTCAGCATTCTCCCAGTGCCAAATTTGGACCTCCACGCCTGTCACAAGACGGAAACTCATCTAGATCCCTCGCTGCTGCACCTGCTCTGCCCGCCAAGCTCCTCAACCCGCCTCGAGATCTGCGATTTGTGCGCCTCTTGGGACAGCAGGCGCCTGAGCGGCCCGACACAGCAATGGAGTACGCAGAGCCGGCGCCGGAGGACGCCCCGCAGGTGGCGCAGCCCCCCGAGGCCGAGGGCGTTGGCCCGGAGGCCGTGCCGATGGCCGTGGACGACGAGCAGGCGGCCCAGCAACAGCTGGCGCAGCAGCAACTCGCGCAGCAGCAGCACCAGCAGCTGACGCCAGAGCAGCTCACGCCGGAACAGCTGCAAGCCGGTGCGGCTCGCCGATGCTTCCCTGTGGTCTCAGCAGACAGCGCGATGCCGGGGCTTTTGTGGTCTGTTCCCTCCCAACACGTGCCAGCATGTGTTAATCATCGCGTTGCTGCCCAACACGCCGCGCAACTCGTTAGGCGGAGGGCATGGGGCGAGCTCAGATTCCCCGGCGGGAAGGGGCCTGACTGCTGACCTTGTGAGCTGCAGCGGGACTGGATCCGAGCCTACAAGGCATGGTGCACATGGATCCAAACGCGCTGGTGGGCGTGCCGCCTGGCCTGGCACCACTGCAGCCGCCCCCGCCTGCGCCCGAGAGCGGCGGCAAGTTCAAGCCGATCGACCTGGACACGCTCAGCCCCAAGTGCGCATTCCCCCTGGATCTGTCCTCTATCATCTCTGAAGAGGGCTTTGCTTGGCTGAGCAAACACGCTCACGCCTGCCTCCTGACCATGCCGTGGACTTTGGGTGCAGGAGCCGGCAGCGCGTGCTGCGCAACCGGCAGGCGGCCACGCGCAGCAAGGCCAAGAAGAAGGCGCAGTTCCAGCAGATGAAGGACCGCAAGGTGCAGCTGCAGACCGAGGTGGAGCAGCTGGAGGCGGCCTGCCTGCAGGCGCAGGCGCGCGTGCAGCAGCTGGCGGCAGAGACCAAGGCGCTCGAGGACAGCTGCAAGTGCGGCTTTTGCGGCGCGCTGCCGCAGTGAGCTGACACTGCTGCTGAGTCCTGACGCGAGACCAGCCGTCCACCAACGTGTTGGAGTGGCAACGGCCTGTGTTGGCTGCTGATGTGAATGTATCCAGGAGTAGTGGCCTCAAGCCAGACATCACAACTGTCCCAGGCCGTGCATGGGCCCATGGAATGCGCGCGCATGGCGGACACAATGCGGGGCTGGCCAACCCCCAACCCCGCATTTTTGGCCGCTCAGAAACACGACCCGCAGCGATCCGAGCACACTTGCGCATTGGCGAGGCTGATAACCGCAGTAGGGGGACCTGACGCTGGCATATGGCGCGCAGCGGAGTCCTGGCCAGCGGCTTCAGAAATTTCAGGACAATTAAGGCCGCTGGCCGGGCCGCGCCAGCGCGCTGAGCGCGCGGCGCCGGCATGGGGGACATGCTGGAGGAGAGGTCGTCTGGATGGCTCAAGCTGGTAACCGCAGCGTACTACTGCGGCGCGTCGATGGCCGTCCAGTTCGTCAACAAGGCGCGCCGCCCTCCCGGACCGCCAGCATCCGGATGATGCGTGGAGAGGCTGGTGCGGGGGGCCCGTAGCGGCCCGGATGTTGCCCGCACGCGGCCTAAGCGCGCTGCAACCTGGGAATAATTGCAATGGCGACGCCAGCAGCCGGTCTGCGCGCCCTGGTCGCGGCCTGCAGCGCAGCCTGCGATGCCAGCAGAACTAGTGCGCATCTTGCAGGCCAAAGTGTGGACCTCCAGGCCGCCGCGATCGCTCGGCGCAGTGCAAGTAGCGTTGACTTTTAGCTGCACGGCCGAGGAGAGGGCGTTCTGGGCAGCCCAAATGCTCTAGCAGCTAGCCCGAAGTCATTGTACATTCGCTCGTCCACTGATTTTGACGCGCCCAGTTGCTCAAACGCAGTGGCTGCCGGGTCGGAAGCGTAGCGCAGCTTTCCGGGCTGACTCTACCCAGCCCCCGACCGTCTGCAGGCGCTCTTCACGCTGTACAGCTTCCACTTTCCGCTCACGGTCACCCTGCTCCAGATGGTGGCGATTGTGCCGGTCACATTCGCGGTCGCGCGGCCCAAGCTCGACTGGGGCCTCGCGCGGGCGTGCCTGCCGCTGTCGCTCGTGAACGTCCTAAACGTCATCTCGGGCCTCATGGGTACGCCCTCCCTCCCTTGTGTGAAACCTGCTGCAGCTGCTGCTGCCGCGCTCCGCACTGGCACATGCCTCACCGGCTGAGCTGGCGGCTGCCAGTCATCCGGCGGCAAGCACCCTGGGCTCAAGAGCAGCCACTCGCCAGCAGGAGGCGCCTGCCAAGCTGGGAGCTGCCTGCAAGCGTGAGCTCTGCAGCCCAGTGGGTGAGGGCCGACCATTCGCCTCGGTAAGGACAGCGCTGCAACGGGAGCAGCGCCCGGCGTAACTCATGCTACATGCAACAGGGAAAACTGTTTGTGGGTCGCCTACTCTCTGTGTGGACAGCTGGGGATGCGACTGCCTGTGTGCCGCCCGCAGGCACCGCTGGGCTGAATGTTCCGATGTTCATCGCGCTGCGCCGATTCACGCTGCTGTGCACCATCCTGCTGGAGTGGGCCATCCTGCGGAAGGACCACGACCGATCGACGTGGGGCGCGGTGGCGGTCATGATCGGAGGCACGCCCCCCCTGCTTTGTTACTAACGACACACACCCTTCGTTAGTAACACTTGACACCAACAGGGTTGGTGCGAGGAGCAGCTGCTGACACAGCCGCGCAAGCTCGGGCAGAGCTCCTGTTCTGTTCATTCAGCGGAGCGGCAGGAGGGATGCAAGGACCTGCCTGTGTCATGAGTTGTGATACAGCAGGCAGCGCGGCTCGCCAGCAGCGGGCTGCCGCGCCGCCGGCCCCCCTCCCGTCCGAACCGGCCGCCGTTCCCGCCCCGCCGCCGCCGCCGCTAGGGTTTCCAAACCCTAAACCTTAAAACCCTGCGGAAAACGCAGGCGCGATCGTGGCGGCGTCGACCGACCTGACCTTCAACGCGGCCGGCTACCTCTGCGTCGGCGCGAACGACTTCCTGACGGCGCTGTATCTGGTCATGGTCAAGCGCAGCCCCGCAACCCAGGGGCTCAGCACGACCGGCCTGCTGTTCTACAACGCGCTGCTCAGCATCCCGATGCTCGGCCTCGCGCTCGGCGTCTCCCCCGAGCCGTGGCGCCTGCTGGCCTTCCCGGACCTGCACTCGCGCGGCTTCCGGGTGCGCGCACGCCGCCAGCCTGGCGTTACATAGGGTTCCGCCTAGGGTTTCGGATGCAACAGCCTGGCGTTGTGCAGGGTGTTGGTTCGGGTTTCGGATGCGACAGCCTGTCGTGCCGGGGCGAGCGCGGGCCGGGCATGCATTGTCGGGGCCTGGCAGCTCGGTTCCGCCACGCACAGAGGTTCCCTGTTTGCCCCGAATGCGAAGAGCGGCGCTTCCCAAATGCTGCCTGGCTGCCTGGCCACGACTGCGCCCGGGGAGCTGTCGCGATTGCCAGCCGGGTGTGGTCCCCGGTCTTTCGATTTTCCAGGTTTTTTGGTTTTGAGGTGGGTTTGGCCGGAGCACCGTTCCGTGTGAGCTGGATGCTTGCAACGCCTGTGCTGTGGACTCACCCGCTGCCGCCGCCGCCGCGGCCGCGGGCATTTCCTGCGCAATGCAGCGGCCCTCTTGCAGGGGGCCTGCGCAAGCAACGCGCAGTCGCAGTGCCGGCGCTGAACGGTGCTGCTGCTGGCCGCCGCCGCCCGCAGGCGACGCTGCTGCTGAGCTGCGTGCTGGGGCTGAGCATCAACCACTCCACCTTTGTCTGCACGCGCCACAACGACCCGCTCACGACCAGCGTGGCGGGGAACCTGAAGAACGTCGCCATGACTGCGGTCGGCGCCTTTGCCTTTGGCGACTTTCTGTACCACCGCTGGAACGCGGCCGGCCTCTGCATCAGCATGGCGGGCGCCATCTGGTACGCGACGCGCACGGCGCTGCGGGTGCGAGCCCCTTTCGCTCTTAGAAACCCCCCTCTCCCTCTCGGCTGGCCGCGCGCTGCAGGGCCTGGCAGAGGCGAGCTGGCTCTTCGGCCGCCCCGCTGCTTGGGTCCGACGTTTGCGGCTTCTGATCCTGCGTTTTGGGTTTTTGGGGTTTTGATTTTTAGGTTTTTAGAGTTTTGGTTTTTTCATAAACCCAAAAACCCTAAAAACGCTTCTGGGCTTTGCCGCCTGCGCACGCAGCAATCAGTGCATGGCTCCTGGCGTCCAGCCGCGAGGAGCCCCCCAGCTCCAGGGCTCGCCCGAGGCGGGAGTTTGAGCCGCGCGGGCGTCGCTGCGCCCCGCAGGCGCGGAAAAAGAGCGCGCAGCAGCAGCTGCTGCTGGCCCGCGGCAATTCGAAGCAGCCGCTGATCGGGCGGGATCGGCTGGCCATCCTGCGGGCGAACGGGACGCTGCCGCACTCCAGCAGCGGCCTGGGCGGCGGCGGCGGCTCGGGCGCGGGCAAGAGCCGCGGCAGCCCGGCGCCGCACGTCTCCATGGAAGTCCGTCCCGGCGGCGCCGGCGGAGGCGACTCAGCGGAGCGGCCGCCGCAATAGCGGCGCGTTGCGGGCTCCTTTCTGCAGGATTTTCGAGCCCGCGGCTGCCGGGGCGGCAGGAGCGGCGGCGGCGGCGGCGCGCCCCGAATGAAGTGCTCTCAGGGGCGCGCCGCGCGCCGGGCCCGCGCCCGCACGCCGGCCTGCGTTGAAACGATTCGATTGTCCCCCGTCTTTGCCGCAGCAGGAGCCTGTGCAGGCCCGCTGCCTTGCGTGTCTTTGCCCGCTCGGCCTCCCCTGCTTTCCGGCGCAGGCGGGGGCCGGCAGGCTTGCGTCTGCAGCGTTCCGGCAGCACTTGTTGGACAGTGAGTGGACGACGGCAGTCCGTGTGCCTGAGGCCTTGCGTCGGTGCAAGGCGAGCGTGGTGGGCGTGCCGCCGCCGCTCACTGCTTTTCCCTTCTTGTAAAGCCCCTGAATTGCCGCTCGCCGTCGCCCGGCAGGCCGTGTCGGGTCCTTGGGCTCTGAAAGGTTCAAGGGCTGTCGGCGGGCCGCCGCTCGACTTTCGACGGCTGCAGAACGGAAGCGACGGCGCACTTGATTGCAGGCAAGTAGCCGGACTGGCGCAGGGTACCGCACCGCGCACCCCTTCTTCGCACGCAGCCGGGCGCCCGGCGCTGCCTGGGAGCACAGCGCGCAGTGCAAGGGGCGAGCAAGCGGTGCGGAGGCTGCCGGGCGCGAGCCCAGGCGCCAGACCGACCATGGTGGCCGTCAAAATCCAGCAGTCGGCCAATGATCGCCGCCTGTACCGCTACATCGTGCTCAAGAATGGGCTGCAAGCGGTGCTGATCAGCGACCCGGAGGCGCGCGTGGACGAGGCGGACGACGATTCGGAAGAGGACGGCAGCGACTGCTCGCACGATCACTGCGACGGCCACTCGGACGGCGGCTCCGGCAGCGAGGAGGCGCGCCTTCTTTGTGCTCTAGCGAAGCACATCACTTTAAGCACATCACTTTCGGCTGCCTGCTGATGGTGCGTCTGGTGGCGTCTGCAGGATGGATCCGACGGGGAGAGCGGCCACGGCGATGGCGACGGTCCCCAGGAGCAGCACGTCAAGCGGGTGGGCGCCTGCACATGCCCTGCCTCCCTCTCCCGCCCGTCGCTGCTGCTTCTCCTGAGCCCGCATTCCGGTTGCAGGCGGCGGCCGCGCTCGCCGTCGGCACCGGCAGCTTCTCGGACCCCGAGGACGTCCAGGCGAGCAGCAGGCCTCCACGCTCTCTTCAGAGTCAGGAGCCACCGCATCTCCCATGCTGACAGGCGCCAAATCTGCGGCCAGGGGCTGAGCCACTACCTGGAGCACATGCTGTTCATGGGCAGCGAGAAGTATCCGGACGAGAACGAGTATGATGCCTTCCTCGCCAAGCATGGCGGCTCCTCCAACGCATTCACTGAGATGGCGAGCAGCTCCTCGCAACCCCCCCTTCCCCTCCAGCTGCGGCTTGCTCACCGCCTCAACTGTGGCTCCACCAACCTCCCCAGGCAGCAGCCCTCCCCCTGCCAGCCCGCCAGGCCCTCTGGGCAGCCCCAGCTCCGCTGACTCTCGCAGGACTTCCTGCCAGGCAGGCCCGTAACTCCCGCGTCGCCAGGGGCATGTGCGTAACTCCCGCCCCCCCACGTCCGCGCAGGAGTTCACGAACTACCACTTTGAAGTCAAGCCGGAGCGCCTGCACGGCGCGCTCGACCGCTTTGCCCAGTTCTTCATCGCGCCGCTGTGCAAGGCGGACGCGCTGGAGCGGGAGGTCCAGGCGGTGAACAACGAGTTTGTGGGTGCGGCCCGCCGGCCGTTCCCCAGCCGACTGCGCCGCTGGCGCCGCTCCGACAATGCAGCTGCCACGCATGTCTTGCCCGGGGCCCAAAGGGGACACGCAGCCCTCGCAGCGGATTCGGGGTTCCTTCTTTCAGGAACGACTCGGTGAATGGCAAAACCAGACGCTTTGAACTCCGAAACCTTCTTTCAGGAACGACTTGGTGAGTGGCAAAACCAGACGCTTTGAACTCCGAAACCTTCTTTCAGGAACGACTCGGTGAATGGCAAAACTTGCCCCTTTGAACTCCGAAACCTTCTTTCAGGAACGACTTGGTGAGTGGCAAAACCCGACCCTTTGAACGCCGAAACCTGCGCCCGGGAGGCGCCTGCTCGCGTGCAGCAGCCTGCGCGCAGCACTGCCGAGCCTCCGGCCCCGCAGCCGCAGCAGCATTGCAGGTCGACGCTCGACCGCTTGAAGCAGGCTGACCCGGCGCCTCAGCTTTTGACTTCAGAACATGAGCCTCTCACGGCGCCTCAGCTTTTGAATTCAAAACACGAGCCTCTCACGGTCCCCACATGCAGCCCCGACTGCCCGTGCCGCAGCCAGCCCGCCCGTCCCGAGCTGCCTCTTTCCTACCGCGTAGTAGCTGGCACGAGCTGACACCAAGCCCCTTTCACTCGCCCGCCCGCAGGCGTGCAGCAGGCGGACGGCTGCCGCCTGGCTCAGCTGCGCAGCCACACCGCGGCGCCAGGCCACACCTTCCGCAAGTTCACCTGGGGCAACCGCGCCTCCCTCGTCGAGCAGCCGGCGGCCGCGGGGATCGACGTGCGCCAGCGGCTGCTCGATTACTACAGGTGATGACTAATGACAGGCTGGCCCGCCGGCATGGCAGGTCGATTACTGCAGGTGATGACTAATGGCAGGCTGGACCGCCAGCGTGGCAGGGCCGGGCGCCCGCCGCCGGCAGCCCTGGGGCCGGCAAAGCGCAGCCTGCAGCAGTGTCTGCCTGCCGAGGTGTCGGCGCAGTAGAGTTTTAGGGTTCCAGGGGTTATGAACCCTAATCTCAGACCCTACATCAGACCAGTCGCGCATTCCTGACCCCATGTCTGCTCCTGGAGAGCGGGTTCGTGTGTCACCAGCTCACCTCACTGATGCGCGCCGGTCGCCTGGTGGATGTTCGTCAAACCCTCAGAGGGTTTGTAACCCTACGCAATCTAGTCAGGGTCTGAACCGTGGCGTCCTGTCGCCTGCAGGGCCTGCTACGGCGCGGAGCGCATGGCGCTGGCGGTCGTCGGCGGCCAGGACCTCGACACGCTGCAGGCCTGGGTCACGCAGCTGTTCGGCCGCGTGCCAACCGGGCCTGGGCCGCGGCGGAGCTTCGCGGGGCTGCCGCGCCCCTTCCAGGCGTGCCCCTCCCCTCTGTTTTAGGATTTACCCCCTAAAACCCTAAAACCCTAGAACCCTAGAACCCTCCCCTGCCGGCGGGCATGAGCGGTGCGGCGTGCACTCTCTTCTGTCCCTGCAACGGCACAAAGCCCCTGACATGCCTGCTTCATCGCCATCATTCGAATCGTGTGCCATACTCTGAGTTTGCATGTTTACGGACGCTCTCGATGTCTGCATTGGCATGTATCTTCTTCTGGGCATGCCCCCCCCGGCCGATGGGCTGGCTTCTTATGGCCTGCGAATGCGCGCCGTCGGCACGCAGCCCATCAGAAGGGCTGGCACCGGCGTGTGCCTGCCATGGTGCGCAGTCGTGCGCTCGATCTTGATGCCGCCGGGCAGCTGAGCGGCACTAGGAGCTGCAGCCGCAGCCGCAGCAGCAGCGACATCGCCGCACGCCGCCGTGTCATGTCGCCCGCCATGGGCGGCCGCTTGCATCTGCCGCCTGCTGGAGAGAAGCTGCCGGGAATCAGCAGGAGCAGCAGCAGCCACAGCTTGCCTTGCCGGCCCGCGCATCCCCTGCGCCGCAAACACCTGCAGCTCTGCGCCCGCTCAAAGCCCCAGGCGGCGGCAGCAGCAGCAGTCCCACCATAGCGCCGCCAGCCCGCCCGCGCGATGCAGCGCAGCCGCATGCACCAGACGCCTTCTGGAGGGAAGCTGCCAGGAAGCAGCCGCAGCAGCAGCAGCAGCAGCAGCATCGGTCCCTGACTGCGCTGCCGCCCATCTGCAGGGCGGCCGCCTGCACCTGCTGCCCGCGGTGCGGCAGGGCCACGAGTTAGTCGCGACCTTCCAGCTGCCGCCGCTGCTGCACCGCTACCTGGCCAAGGCGGAGGATTACATAAGCCACCTGGTCGGGCACGAGGGCGCCGGCTCGCTGCTCAGCGCGCTCAAGGCCCGCGGCTGGGCGACCGGCCTGTCGGCGGGCGTGCCGGAGGGCGGCTTCGAGCGTAACTCCGCGCTGTTCCTGTTCGAGGTGTCGGTTACGCTCACGGAGGCGGGGCTGAATGCCGGGCCCGGTACCCCCCCCCCCCCCCCGCCCCTCCTTTTCCTGCGGGTCTGCTGGCTGCTGTTCCCTCAACGAGGTCATGCAGGACGGCGCGCACGCAGCTGTAACTCCCACGTTCGTAACTCCTCCACCTGGAGTGACGAAGGTGGTGCCGAGCGCATCGGCCCATCTGATGTTCCTGCTCAGTTCAGGAGCCGCTGTGCGCGGGAGTCGGGGTGTGTGTTCATGCGTCTCTCGTGAAAAGCTGGAAGGCGCCATCAGGAGACTGCCTGGCCTGCAGCAGGGCACTGCAGGGAGGGTCCCCACGCCTCAGCTTGGCTGCTTCCCCTCCTGCTCGAGAGAGGCAGGCGGGGAAGGGGCAGCACAGCGGCGTTGCTGGCTGCAGCGCACACCAGCTGCTCCCTCCGGGCGGGGGG
>BHFV01000495.1:0-23067 GCA_003568905.1 Trebouxiophyceae sp. KSI-1
TGAATCTTTGCCGCACGAGTCCGTGCGCGCCGGTGCTGTCTTTGAGACGTAGGATCCCGCTCGACTTGGAACCCTACTAGGCTCCTAAAACCCTATTAGGGTCTCTTGGAATCTGAGACGGCGACGGGCAGCTCTCGGCGGCCGAGACGTGGGAGGCTTTTCGAGCTCAAAAACCCTGATAGGGTCACCGAAACGCCGGAGCTGAGCCGGCGGCGGGCGCCCGCAGCATCTTTGCTGAGTGCACAAGCGGCGGCGGCGTGCTGGAGTGGAACACTGTCAACGACACCCTGGTCAAGCTGCACAGCGACGCGGTGGGCGTGATCACGGGCAGCCCGGCAGACGACGCCATCTTCGTGGCCAGCCAGACCGGCAACTCCGCCCTCATCCTGAAGCCCGGCGGTGCGGCTCGTCACATCGCGCCTCTGGCCCGCGTCTGTTACGGCAGATTTCAGCCCGGAAAGGCCTGCGGAAAGCTCCGGCCTTGTGGCACGCCCTTTTGAGAAACGGCGCCTCACAGCGCCCCGCGCGGCGGCCGAGCCGGCACCTTCCGACCGAGCTGCTGTTCGAAAACGAGGGGCGCCAGCCTGTCCTACTGCCTGGCATGCTCCGGAGGGAGCCCCAGCAGCCAGACTCTCTGGAAAACAGCTCTGGGTCTTCGGGGTTCCAGGAGTCTGACTGGCCTGCCAGTGGGGGGCGCCTGGCTGCTACTGCGCCTGGAGCTGACAGCACCGCCCGCGCGTCCGCAGCCAACGGCCAGCCCTCGACCAACTTTGCGCAGCTGTCCATCCCCGGCAACCCGAACTACCCGGCCTTCTACAGCAACAGCAGCAGCCTGACGACGCCGCAAAACTGGACGGCGCGCCTTTCCCTTTGAAGCCCCCCTCTGCGCTTCATGGCGTGCTCATTTTTGGGGACGTTCGGTCACATGGGCTCCTGCTCAAAGACCTCCTTGGGAGCGGCTGGGATGTTGTCCTGGGACTTGTTTCAGCGGCTTGGATGGGTCTGCTTGCAAGGGCATGTCAGCTGCCAGGAGAGCGCAGCTGCTCTAGTGCTTTCCCCCCCAGGCTGCCCTCCCCCCCGCGCCTCCCTGCCTGCCTGGCAGTGGCTGCGGAGTCGCATGGGTGCCTGCTCCAAGGACCGCCTCTGCGATAGCTTGAAGCAGGCCGATGTCAATCAAGTGATTGCTTGTAAGAGGGGATTTTCGCAGCCTCCCTCTTCCCTGCATGCGCCCGTCAGAGCTGCGCGCTCAAATGCCAAACTCCCCTCCTTCCAAAGCACCCGAGCCTGAGCCCCCCCTCCCCCCCTTCCGACTGCAGAGCTACACCGTCTTCTTCCCGCTGACCCGCGACACCAACCTGAACAACATCGCGGCCGCGGGGGTTAGTAACGTGACCACGCTCGCCTACATGACCGCGCCCAGCGACTGCCAGTACAGCCCCGCTGTCTCGGCCGCCTCCACCGGCGGCGCCGCCACCGGGCTGCAGCTTGCGACCGCCAACGGCGCTGCGGTTACGCCCAGCTGCGGCGCCTGCGCCAACGGCATCGCCTCCGCCGACCCGAGCCAGTTCAACGCCACCCTGTCGGGCTTCGGGTGCGCTCCGAAACCATGCCTGCATGGATCCCACCTCGACAGCGTCCTGAGCCTCACAGAGGTGGTGGGGCTCCCGGAATCTGCGGCCCCCATCTTGCTTTCTGGATTGGTCCGTCAGCTGGCCTTTTCACCAAACATAGTTTGGCCCTGCGTTCGCACCGGAGGGCTTGCAATCACACCAGCACGGGGTCATAGAAGGGGAGCCTGCTCACCAGGGACCTCCTCTCCCCACAGCAGGCCCATCCCCCCATCCCCACCCGCTCTTCCAGATCTCAGCCAAGCCGGGCTGCTTGTTGATCGGCCCCATTTCCTCCGCCCCCCCCCACCTGACCCGCCCGCGCCCGCCGCTTCGCAGCACGCTGGAGCTGGCCGTTTACAGCGGCGGCCCGGTCAACACGAGCACCACGCTGCTGCCGGCCGGCGCCACGCTGCCGGTGCGCAACCTGGCCTCCAGCGCCAACGCGTGCGCTTTCTCGACCGAGGCGAGCCGAGCCATCAAGCGGGGCGGCTCCTTCGTCGCGACCGTCGCCGACTTCCCGCAACCGTCCATCTACGTGCGCCCTTTGTTGTGCTCCTCCTTAAGCCCCGAAGAGCGCTGTTTGTGTGCCGCAGGCGGCAAGAACTCCCGCGCAAAAAAAACTGTAAAATGCAACGCGGATTGAAAGGTATTGGCCAAAACGGCCTGCGCGAACGAGGCGCGCGAGGGGAAAATGAGTATGTATGCAAGCCGATTTTACTAGGGGCCGCGCGAGGCCCAAAAAACTCCCAAGCCATGCGCAAACTCCTTGCGCGAAGAGTTTAATGAATGCCAAATTACAATAGCGCGAGAGTTCCTGCCGCTTATGGTAGGTTCTGGGGTCGTCGATGCATAGTGGTCCAGACCGAGTTCAGTTCTGTCGGTTTTGTTTCGTGTGGAAAAGGCTGCAGTTCCGTCAAAAGTGTGGTGTGTTTTTTTTGGCAAAACCGCGCAGCCGGCCGTGGCAGCCGGAGCATGCAGCCACGCAGCGCAGCAGCCAGGCACGGCTGACAGTGGCCCAGCCAGCAGCACTGCAGCCTGCCTCTGCCTTTGTGGGGGCATCAGCAGCATGCCGAGGGTGCCACCTGCAGTTTGCTTGGAACCGGGCGGAGGAGGCTGACGGCAGCCAACCTGCACTCGCAGATCCTGGACGCTTCGCAGCCGGACGATCCGCTGTACGGCCGCGGCTACGTGCAGACGGCCGCCCACCCGACCAAGCTGGTCTGGGTCCCGACCGCCGCCGTCTGAGCGCCGACGGAAGCAGAGTTTTGCCCTGAAAGGCAAAATCAATTTTGCGGCCGCCGGAGCGGCCGAAATGCGCCCCTCGGGGCGGCGCTCCCTGCTGTTGTGCTGCCTGCGTTGTGTGATTGCGTGTCCTGAGAACAATCAGCACTGTGCGTGTGCCTGCTGATGCATGCTGCTGCCCCCCTTGGGACAGACGCTCGGTTCTGCCTGTCCTGCAACTCACTGCCTCACAACGCCTGGCGGCGTGCATCGGTCGGCATGGAGTGCTCAGAGAAGTCGGGTGGGCCTCTCCCGGCCGCTCTGCTACTACTGCTGCACAGGGGCTTCGCTTCACTGGTTGTTGAGTGCAAGAGGTCGCCGACTCGCCGGCTGCAAAGGTCACCTCCGGGCACCAGCAGCCGCGCAGCCATGATCAAGCAAGCCACGCGTGGCCTGCTCGAGCAGCAGAGCCACTGCTCATGCCGATGCTAATGTGTTTGCCATCTGCAGAACGCCCGTGCCGATCCCGGCGCCTCACACCACCGCCCCGGCCGCAAGTCCGGCTATCCTTTCGGCAACGGCAGCGAAACATACTGCGTCGCGCGCCGTTGGCTTGCGTGGCCTCTTGCGTTTCCCTGATCTCACCGATTTCAAATGACCGTTGAGCGCGTTAATGCTCAACGACGTCTGACTGATCTCCCCTTTTTAAGAGAAAAAACATTCATGTTCGGCGGTGCATCGAACAGCGTAACACTTTGCAGCCTCCGTTCGGAGCGGCTCTGGTGCTCGCTCGCCGACTTGAGCGCATCCCGTCGAAGACGAGCTTCACCCGGCCACTGCGGCCTACCCAGGCAAGGCCAAACTCCGATTTGTCCGTGTTTCTGGCGAGTCATCAGTGCCTAGTGGTCTGCTCGCGCCCCGCGGCAGCCCCCAATGCAAGGGCCCTCCATCCTCCATCCTCGCCGCGCTGGCGCACACGCTGCGGGGATCACCGGCCCCCTGTGTTCACTTCAATTGCGGGTTCTAGTTTCGAATGACGGGCCGAGTTGCTTGCGGAAGGCCGTCAAATGCGTTTGATCACCTTGGCGATGAACTTTGACAGGCGCTTTGCTGCCCGCTGACCCGTCTGAGAAGTGCCTCAGAGCACCAGAAGGAACACCAGCGCTGGACTTTGCGGCGCTGTCTCGATCTTGAGCAGTTCCCGCCTGCTAAGAACCCTCGCTCGGCCTGCAGGTGCCGCCGCGATGAAGCAGGCTGCCACAGTGGCCCTGCTCGCCCTGCTGGCCGTTTGCGGCCTGCTCGGCGCTCAGGCTCAAGGCGTCAACCAGGTACGTAGGCGTCCTGATATAGACATCACCTTAGCCCAATCTCGACGAGTTGGTAACCACGTTGCCCGCGCAGAGGTGTCTACCAAATTGTGGTTCCACACCCGGATTTAACTTTAGATTTTGCGAGACTAATGAACCAAATGGCGGTGTATATTTCAATCCCTTTTATCCTTTCAACCCAATATGTCAATGTGGAGAAACCGGCTGCGACTCCGGCCTGGTGTGCAACACAGCTGGTGAGGACGCCCTCTGCTCTGCCTTGTCCGATCCTGGAACTGATTTGACGTCCAGCCTGCTCATTGCCCGCCATGCAAATCTTTCACCAAAGTGCTGCCTGAAGGCACCTGCCAGAACCCGCCCCCCCCCCCCCCCGCCGTCGCCACCCCCAACGCCCAAACCGCCCACACCGACGGGCCCTGGCATCGACGGCGACCCCATCCTTACGTTGGCTCCCTCTCCTTCAGCCCCCTTTGTCTGCAGAAGCTGTGGAAGCCTGCCACCAGGCCAACCGACACCTGTCTGTCTGCAGCGGCTTTGATGGCCGCTCCTGGGAGTTTGTCGGCAAGCCTGGCGCTGCGTACAGCCTCTACTCGGACGTCCACCAGGCTGTGCGCTCCTGTCCCACTCACGGCTGGCTCCAAGCACCGCCTGTGCCCGCCCTGGTGCTGACCGCGTGTTGCTTGCCGCCAGGTCAACATGGAGTTGAAGCGCGGAGTCATGTGGGATCACAATGGAACCGTGCGCTGCCTTTCCCGGCCTCTACCCATCTCAGCTAACCCTCATCCAGGAGGGCCGTCGTTGACAACAACCACCTGCCGCAGTATATGGGCGCCCTGGGCTTCCGGCTCAAGGAGCACCGCGTGGCCGTGCGCCTGGCCGGGGATGGCAACCTCACGCGTGCGGCATTCTCACGTTTGCACGACACGCCGCCGTTCGCTGGAAGATGGCGTGAGAGCTGCTGCCTTGCTGCAGTCGCCATGGACGGCTCGGAGGTGTTTGTGGGCCACGACTCCACCGACGGCAGCCAGGCGTTGGGCGTCGGCGGCAGCGGCGTTACGGTGGCCTGGGCCCCCCACCAGCCCGGGCTCGGCCGCACCGTCAACATCACGACCAGTTCGCTTTTCTGGCTGCCACCTATACAAAGCAATTGCTGACTGCTCGCTCGGAGGCTGATGCATGGTGGCCTGCAGGCACGCTGGCGCTCACCGTGTGGGCGGTGCCGCCCGGCCAGCTGGACGAGGGTGGCGTGCCACAGCCGGCGTATCTCAACTTCCGCATCGCCATGCACGGCACTCCCCCTGGCGACGAGGCCCAGGCAGGCTCCTCTTATCGCCGCTGCGCCGAGCTCCTTTGCTTCTTCAACAAGCCCAGGCTGGCAATTGACTGGTGGCAAGTCCACCTGCAGGGCCTGATTGGCGAGACGCTGGCGCCTTTGGCGGCCACCGCTGACTCAACGACCGCGCCGGGTGCCAGCACCGTCCACAGCAGCAGGGGCGAGGAGGTGCGGCTGTCGCCCTCCAAAGCAGCAAGCCTTCCAGCAGCAAAGCTGCCTGCTTGCGTGTGGTGTCAAGCACGGGCTAATCACTGCCAATAATATCGAGCCCTGCTGACTGCAACCGTGCAGCAAGCCCCAGCTTTAAGCAGCCGTTGGCGCGCTGCAGGCTGACTATGAGGTCTCGGACCTGCTGGAGACTGACTTCAAATTCAGCCTCTTCGGCAAGGCCGCACCTGTCCAGACCGCGAGCCGCCGCCTGCTGATGCACGCTGCGCTGGCCGGCCTCCACTTCCCGCTGCTCGCCGCCGGAGAGACTGCTCCCCGGCTCGCGGCCTGAGCGGGCAGCTGGGAATGACTGCACGTGGCCAGAGCTGGGAGCAGGCTTGCCGCGACTTGAAACAAAGGGGCTATCCTTAGCTGCGTGCGCCTCTCTTTTGTGTCGGTTTTGACCCCCGGCTACTGGTCGTCCTCTGTGTCTAGCTGCCCTCAGTCGTGCCCACCAGGATCCCTATTTTTCTGTGGCCTCGACTGCCATCTCCTAAAATGTCGGAACCCAAGCCGCAGGCCGGGACGCCCCCCATGACTGCCCGAGCAGCCCACTCGTTTGTGCAACTGGCTCGCAAGAAGCTTGCTTGCCTGTTTGTCCAAACTAAAATGCCCGCAGCTGTCCCTCAATTTTGGCGCAGTAACGGCTGTCCCCATTGGGAAAGCCATTCCTGGGCTAGCAAATTGCCTACCTGCAAGCTGAGCCATCATACCACAGCATGGTTTCCAGCGCGCAATGACTGCAAGCTTGCCACTGCAAAGACACGACTTGATGCCTTTCTAAATACTCTGCGCAGCTGCCTGCGCTCACTTCCCTCATCTCATCATGTAAATAGAGGCCAGCCCGAGCTTCATCGCGCTCGATGCTCCAACGGCTGCATGCCAGTGCATGGTGCCGAAAGTTGCGCTCAAGAAGCAGCAGTGTCGCCTCATCTTGCATTTGGCGTGCTGTTTACATCTCTAGTGGTGTGATGGGACGAGCAAGCGAGCAAGTAGGTCCTGCAGCCTTGGACAGAGAGGAACCCGAGGTCTATGCGGCTAGCGAGCCCACGGCTGCCACAGAGCAGGCCGCTGAACAGAAGGGCAGGGGAGCCCTCCTGCGCCGCTGTCTGCAGCAGGTGGGGCAGGCTGGCGGGGGGCGTCAGGCCAGCAAGCAGCGACACACGAGGTCCCCTCGAGCCTTGCAGCGCACGCCGCCTGCGCCTGCTGCCCTGCCTAGGCTGGCGGGAAAGGGTGGCAGCTGCTGCCGGCCGCTGAGGCGCTAGGCGGTTTCAGGCTCGGGCTGCGCCGCCGCCTGCGCACCTGCCGCCTTACTAATCGCCGGCTCCTTACTAATCGCCGGCTCCTCCCCTTCGGACGCCAGCTGCAGGCCGGACAGCGACTGCGGCAGGAAGGTCGGCGCCGCCGGGTTGAGGCTGCGGCCGCTGGCGCTCCTACAGCCGCCGCCTCCGCCACCCTCAGCCCTCGCTTCGGGGCGGGCCACGCGGCAGGCTGCGAGACAGACAGGCTGGCAGGGTTTAGGGTTTGCGGAAGCGCGCACTTGGTCAGGGCCGACTCGCTGCCGTCGCCGCCGGCCGCCGCGGCGCCCGGCGCTCCCGTCGGCTCTGCGCCGGCGGCAGGCGGGCGGCTCTCAGCCGCGCCTCGCAGCAAGCAGACAGCCTGTCTTTTTGCGATGCCATCCGCCTCGTCGGCGACGAAAGGCGGGGGCGAGCATGCGGCCCGCTGGGCTCCCTGGCGCGAATCCGGCGCGCCCCGGGTGGGGTGTGTCTTTTAGAAAGGGCAGAGGGGGGAAGGGATGCGTGCCTGCGGGGGCGCCTGGGGGCGGCCGGAGCGCGCCGCCGCGGCCCATGTGGAAGCCGCGCGTCCCATCCGGCATGGCCGCCATCCGCACGGTGGGCGCGCCTGGCGTCTGCGGCAGGGGGGGGGGGTGCCAGCCTGTCAGCCTCCGAATGCACGCTCCCATGGTCCGTGGGGTTCTCGCGGCTCGGAGAGAGTCTCGACACTCCGAGTCACGAGTTCGATCTGAACCAGCAGCCATCCTACACCCCTCCTTTCTGCCGCGGCAGCTGCCTCGAACGCTCACGGGCGGGTGTGGGAGCCGCGGCCGGCAGATTCAGCAGGCAGGCCTGGCGGTGGTAAGGCTTGTGAAATGCCAGGCTGGGGCCGAAACGGAAGCACAGGGGAAGGGCCCTGTGTGTGCTGTGGCAGCTGGAGAGGCATCTCAGGCAACTGCGCGATGAAACATGATTAAACTAAATCTGCAAGACGCAGCCAGGCAGGGCATCCTGAGGGACGAGTGAAGGGGGAAGGAGGGGGCCGCACCCCCGCAGTGCCGCCGCCGCCCGCGCCGCCGCTGTTGGTGAACTTCGGCAGGCTGGGCCGCTCCGCTGGCGCTGCCGGGGCCACCTGCGGCGCGTCCGCGGGCGCCGGCGGAGGCTCCGCCTCCTGCCAGACGAGACAACCGCGGCTCAGCACCCATGCTCTTGCCTCGGCGCCGCGCTGAGTCAGCAGGGAAGCTGCTCGGAAGCTGCGCGGCGGCTGCCAAGCAGCTGAGGCAAGAGGTGCACTGCTGCCTGACAAACGGCACCAGCATCGAACGACTCAGCTGCTCGGCAGCCGCCGCCAGTGGCTCCCCCACCGCCGGAGCTCCCTTTGAAGCCAGCCCAGCAGCCCTCCGGCTCCAACAGCTGACGGCAACCATGCAGCAGTTGCTTCGATCCCCCTGATCCCGACAAGAGGCACGCTCTCGGCTGGCATGTAGGGTTCCATAGGGCTTTCTAGGGTCCAAGGCTAGGGTTTCACGCGCGCGCGCACCTTGACGCGCTGCACGCGCCGCGCGACGAGCTCGTGGCTCTTGGGGTTGAGCCACTGGCTGAAGGTGACGGTGTCTCCCACGCTCAGGCCGCCCGGCTCCTTGACCTCGCTGGCGTGGAAAAAGACGGAACGCTCGCTGCTGCCGGCAGCAGAGCCGCCGCCGCCGCCGCCGCCGGGGGCGGAGGCGGGAACGGCGATGAAGCCGTAGCTGCCCTTGTTGAGCCGCACGGTCCCGGTCAGCCGCAGCAGCGAGCCGCGCGTCGCGCGCCGGCCTGCGGGGGCATTTTTAGGGTGTTCGGGCTCGGGTTCTGAACCCTAAGCCGTGGTTCTGAACAGAGGAGTCTGAATGTCGCCGGCGCAAGCGATAGGGTCCCGGCAGGGCCAGCCCTGGCAGGCGCAGCAGGCGGCAGATGCTTCAGAGATGGCAGCAGCAGGCTTTCTGACGCGCAGTGAAGCGAAGGTATGAAAGTGGCACATTAGGGTTTAGGGTTCGCGGTAAAAGTGACGGTAAACAGGAAAGGGTTGACAGTGACAGTGACAGTAATGGTTGACGGTTGAAAAGCGGCGCATGCGCCCGGCCTGGCAAATCGGGAGGCCGGCTGCGAGACAACCTGTCCGGCCTGCAAATGCCAGGTTTTTCAAACCCTGAACCCGCAGTGGAAGGGGGGGCGCACTGGCCAGCCGGCTGACTGCCGCGCCCAGCTTGGCCGCCTGCTGCGCGGCCGCGGTCGAATCCGCGATCCTGAAGGTGACGTGGTCGCCCTGGAACACGCGCTCCTACAGCACGCGGCAAATCACAGGCTGTCAACTGCCAGCCTGGCAATTCCTTCGGGGCGATTTCTTCGGTACCAGTAGCAAGGGTCCTGCCGCGATTCATGTTGTCCTGATTGTCATTGTCATTATCGTAGAGTTCAAATTATGTAGAGTTCAAATTCGAAAATTCAAAGTTTCGAATATTCAAAATCCATGGCCGTAAACGTGCTCACGGTCGTAATCGGGGTGGGCGGCCACCTTGATGTCGCCCTCCCCGAACAGGATCTTGGCCGCGCTGCCGTCCTCGTCGGTGAAGCTGATCACGCCAGAGCCGGCGCCGGCGCTGCCCTGCCGCGGCTGCAGCGGGCGGGAGCCCTTTCATGTGAGCCCCCCGGTTGCCACGAAAAAGCCAGGCTGCGCGAACAGCAAACGCTGCGTGCCTCATCTCATTCCTGTGACCCTCAAGAGAGCGGCTCTCCTTTGGACTGATGGATTTCGTTTCAGGTTTTGTTTGGCTTTTAGGGTTTTTTGTAAGGTTCGTGCCTGCAGCGGCGTGCGCACGACGCCCACAAACTCCTTCTCCGATACGGTCTCGAAGACGGCGGAGCCGGGCGGCAGGCGGCGGACCCTGCGCGCGGAGGCGCTAGGGTTTGCTCCCGGACGCACGCACCATTTGCCGGGCTGCGGGGCAGATGCGGCAGCGAGGGGGCAACCGCCGCCATGCCCCCTCTCCCCCGGGGTCCTACACAGTCTGGCCAGCCTGGCATTGGCTGGGAGCATCCAGAAGCCAGGCTGGCCGGAGTGCCCCCAGAAACCCTAATCAAACCTCGTGTGCCAACCTCGGCGCTGAACAGACGCAATTCGCGGTCGAAATTCAAGCCGGTAACCCTTCGAATTCGGCAAAACCTTTGGAAACCTTGCTACGATTGTCAGGAACCCAAAAATGAAATCTCCACCTGGCTCTGACGGGTGGCGTCGACTCGCTCTCTGCCGGCAGCAAAGCGGGACACATCCCCGAGTTTCACGTCGCTGAAACCCTCAGAAACCCTATCAAACCCTACGACAGATGCCCACCTGGCGCCGACGGTGCCGTGCTCCGGGTGGCGCACGACCGCGAACTCGACGTCGTCGCCTTTGGCCAGATCCTCGCGCCGGCATCCCACCAGCTCCGAGTAGTGGAAGAAGAGGTCGCCCGCGCGCTGGCAGCAGCGGATGAAGCCGAAATTGTTCTTCAGCGTGCGCACCTGCTGACGAGAGGTTAGGGTTCAGAAGGGTTTGTTTAGGGTTGTGTAGGGTTTCAAGGACTGCAGGTGGACTGGTGCAGGGCGCTGCTAGAGGGAGTGGAGCCGCCGGGCTGAGCCACCGGGCTGAGCCCAAGCTCGCTTTCGATTCATTTCAAATTTGAAATTTGAGTTTGAATTTGAATTTTCACAAGCAGCTCAAGCCGATTTTACGATCTGCCGCTGCTGTGGGACACCGCATCCAGGCAAGGCAGGCAGCCGCCGCGCCGCCCGCCCGTCAGATCAAACCCTGAACAAACCCTCAACTTACTCTAAACACAGGAAGAGGGTTTCGAGCGTGCCTGGCCCAGCTCGCGCCGGTCGGCCGCGCGGCACAGCAGCCGCAGATCCCTGGCGTTGGAGGCGTCGCTCCGCAGATCAGTCACAATCGTGCACTCCACCTCGTCGTCGGGCCACAGGCTGGCGGCGTCCTCGCGGCTGCCCACCAGCTGCGCAGGCCCCGCGTCGCAACCCTCAGAAACCCTACAAAGGGCGCAGCTGGCCGGCGAAGAAAGCCGTTTTTGCTCGCTGGCTTTCCGGACCAAAGCGGACAGCCAAACTGGACGAGTCGTGCGTGACAGAACCTGGAATGTGTGTGCTCAATCGGGTGGCAGCAGGGTGGCAGGCATGCTGCCAGGGGGCGGGGCAGTGAGTGATGAAAAGCCAGGCTGGCAGGGGTCGCTGAGTCGAAGCGGGGGGCGGCGAATGCGTGCCTCCATAGCTAGCAGGCGCAGCGCTCAGCAGCAAGCCTCCTCCGTCTCAGAAGCAGCCAGCGGCAGCAAGTGACTGCTTTCCCGCGGAATGGATAATCGGCGTTAAGCGGCGTTTCCGTCTATTTTGCCGTGCAGAAACCCCGGCAGGCGCCCCGGGGGAACAAAAAGGGGGAAAAGATGAGGCCGGCCGCCCCCCTGCAGCCCTTTCCCCCCTGAAAAGCTATGAACGGCAGCGCACCGGCCCTGGCCGGAAGGCGATGAGGCCGTTGTGCTCCGGATGGAGCACCGCCGCGATCAGCCCCTCCTCCTGCGCCTCCCCGGGTGTGCACGGCTTGACCACGCGACCCTGCACGGGGCCTGCAGCAAAACACACGGGGTTTGCGTTTAGGGTTAGGGTTTAGGGTTGGAGCTAGGGTTTTAAGCGGACAGTCACCCACGTTCGGCGCCCTCGCGGCTTTGTGGCTCGAGGAGGAGCACAGCAGCGGGGCTCCCCGCGCAATGGAAGTTTACGAATGTAAGCAAGTTTGCTTAAGTAAGCCCGCCTTTTGTTCTTGCAGGCTTACGCAAGCAAGCTTCTTGCTTACTTGCATAGGCGAGCTTCTGGCAGGCAGGACGCCGGCGCAGCAGAGCAGCGAAGACCGGCTCTGAGCCGGGCAGTCCTGCTCTGCAAAGCCCGCAGCTGCCGCCGGCTGCCCGTCACACCCCCCCCCCCCTCTAACAACAGGCTGCTTGCAGCACAGAGAGCATGTGCTGGCAGCGGCGCGGAGAGGGGAAACTAAAGCAAGCCGAGGGAGGGGGCCGCACTCGGCGAGACGAGCTCGGGCTCCAGGGTGCCGGGCGGCAGCAGCGCGACGCCGCAGACCGCCTCTCCTCCGCGGCCGTCCGGCTGCAGGCTGAGCACGACCTCCGCGCCGGGCGCCAGCCGCTCCTGAGCCTGCGGCGGCGCGTCCGACCGCTTGAAGGGGATGCGCTCGCTGCGCTCCACGCACCTGCGCGCGTGTCTAGGGTCTTATTAGGGTCTGTCTAGGGTAGGGTTTGGTTAGGGTTTGTTGAGGGTCCGTTCGGGGTGAGTCGGGGGTTTCCGGAGTGCTGGACGGGCTGTTGGCGATGAGGCGCATGGAAGTGACAGCCTGTCCGGCGTGGGTGGTGCAGTTACTGGTTCAGGGTTTTTGTAGGGTTGCGATCCATGCTGCCTGATGCGGGGGCGGCAGCCTGGCAGGGAGAGAGGTGTGCCGGCAGGCAGCTGGTGAGTTATACCCTCAGCAACCCATTATGAGGGACGTCCGTCCAATGCCTGACGCATGGAAAGCAGCAGCTGCTTAGGAAAGCTCGGCCCGGCGCGATGCTGTCACCAGCGCCAGGGCCAGAGGCTTCTGGACCCCGACGGAAGCAAGACAAGCCTGGCTGCTACCTGCGAAGCCCTCGTGTTCAGCGAGCCCAGCTGTGCCTGTCAGGGAGGGCGGCAGGAGGCTGGCCTGATGACGCCGGACTGCGGCTTCATCGACAGCACAAAGCCGTGCAGCACCGTCACGGGGCCGGCGGCGGCGGCGGCCTGCCCGCCCTCGCGCCCCTCCGGCTGTGCACTCTGCCGCTGCGGCGGCCTCACCTCGATCTGCAGTCGCCGAATTGCAGTTTAGAAACTCCAGGGTTCAGGTTTCCCAGCCCTGCAAAGATAAGGGGAAGTTTCCTGCGCTGCGAGGAACCTTGGCCGGCGCCAATGTCCGCCGAAATTCGAATCGCGGAATTCGAACGCTTCAGAGATTCAAATCGCGGATTTGAACGGTTTCGGTGGGAGGGGCTGAGCGCTAAGGTCCCCGGGCAGCGTCGT
Organism: Trebouxiophyceae sp. KSI-1; assembly: GCA_003568905.1. NCBI lineage: Eukaryota > Viridiplantae > Chlorophyta > Trebouxiophyceae > Trebouxiophyceae sp. KSI-1. Next base: position 13,088 of record BHFV01000495.1, read on the forward strand.
TGCGTGCAGAATTTCCGTGCGAAGCTGCTGCCAGACTCAGGGCTAGGGAGCAAGGCAGCCCCGGCCCCACTGGGGAGCAGCCAGGCCCCAGCAGGCTGCAGCAGACAGCAGCTCCCCATGCTGCCCCAGCCATTTCCCCGCCGATTTCTGCGGCAAAACCGCCCGGTCCATGCCAGTGCGGGCGTAAAGCATTCAAGAGAGCACTTCAGGCTGCAGGCGCAGCCGCTGAGGAGGCCTTTGCCCCCTAAGCAGCAAGCCCCCGTCCCCAGACTGGCATGCATGTGGGGGCGCAGAGGAGGAGGGGGGGCCTCACATGCACGGCCCGCCGCTGCCGCGTGTGGTTGTCCGTGCAGATGCTGAACTCCACTGCGGTGCCCTTCCGCAGCGCCGCCCGCATGTGCCTCGTGTCAGCCGCGTGAAACTCCAGGCTGGCCTCCTGCCCGCCCTCCTGGAAGCTGATCAGGCCGCTGTTCGCCTCCTGCGGCGGCCGGTGACAGGGGCTGCAGTTCCCGCACGTTTTTCTGGCAGTTTTGGTCGGTTTTGCCATGTTTTCTGCAATGGGTGGCTGAGACAAGAATCATGATTTTACAATCAATTTCTACTAACCAATGAATATTATCAGTGCTTGGTTCAGAATTAAGTATGAGTTGCAGTTACACGACGATTTCCCCAGATTTCGGATTCCTCCACATTTTCGCCCCTTTTCCTGCGCAGTTTGAAGCAGGCAGGGAGGGGGGAGAGGCGCACGTCGCTGCGCCAGCTGCTGCCGCTGTTGAGCTCGCGGGCGACGGTGCCGCTGAAGCGTTCGTCGCTGAGCAGCTGCGCCCTCACCGTGTGCAGCGGCAGCTTGCGGACCTGCCAGCCGGCACGCCCTGCTCCGGTGAGGCCTCCTTGCAGACCTAGTGAGTAATTTGAAGAAAACTGCCGTAATTTACAATGATTTTAGTAAGCGAAGAATTTTAAAGTAGTCGAGGACGTCAAACAGTTTTAGTCAGTGAGTAATTCTTTAAAGCTGTAAAACTGTAACTGGCCTGTGCTGGCGCGGCAGCAGCCAAGCTTGCAGATGAGATCTGCCAACAACAACCGGCTGCTGCAGTCGCCAAGAACACAGGCATACAGTCGTATGCTAGCCCAACGCCACACGCTGCCGCTCCATGCACGCTGCATCCCCGCACGGCTGCATCTGGACTCCTGCGTCTGCTGCTGCATGGCCCGGTGCGGGGGGCTGAGAAGAGCGCGCCTGCTTGGCGACGGCGTTGGACCGCTTTCCGGTGTTTTGCCCGACGGTGAATTCGACCTCGTCGCCGACGGCCACCAGCTCGGAGAAGGGGACCTCCGCCTCGCCGGCCCCCTCCGGCCGCACCACCTCGCTGGCGTGGAAGAAGAGCTGCTCGTCCAGGTCTGGGGAGCTGCAATGGCAGGGGGATTTGTTGGCATGGCGGGCACTTCCCCCCCACTTGTGGACCTGTGCTTGTGACTGCTGCAGCCCTCGAGGCGAGCTGTGGAGGAAGCCTGGCAGCTGATGGTGTGTGGACCGCACAGTCCCGTGCGGCCGAGTGCGGAATGGCAGGCGACGGCATGCGTATGAGATGCTTGGCGCGCGCCTGATGAAGCCGAAAAAGTCCTTCACCACCTTGACAAAGCCGGTTCCCTTCATGCCGACCTCGGCCGTGCGCAGCGGCCCGCCGGCGCCAGGCTGCCTGCCGCCGCGCCGCCCGCCCTGCCGCCCTGCAACCCAGAGTGAGGCTTGGTCCTTCAGCCAGGCCCTGCTGCTGTCGGCTGCAGCATACTCGCATCCTTCTCCGATCGACACTTTGTACGCAGTGCCGCCGTCGATAGAGCCAGATCAAGTGGCAAAAGCGCTGCACTGGCTGCAACGCTGGGACATCGTTGCCGCCAGCGTTCAGCCGTCACCGTCAATGCAGGCGACGCCTCTTTGTCGTCGCAAACACACTCTGCAGCCGCCTGAACGTCCAGCCTCACGGGCAGCTGAGCTCGAGGGAAGTGACGGCACCTCGGCCGGGAGTGCGGCCGCGGTGTGAGTCGCCGCCCCGGCCTTGCGCCTGCTGCCGCGGCACCTGCGTTGCTGGAGCATCGCCATCGGGAGTGACGTTGATGACCGGGGCAGGGACTGCCGCTGCTTCGGCGTTCTGCTCCATGGCTCTATCCTCAGGCCTTGATCAGCAGGTACCACCACTGGATCCCCTGCTCCCACCCAGTCCCAGGCAGAAATGGCGCAGCCGTAGTGCTGCCGCCTGCGTGGTTGAGCTTAGGAATGCGCATGGCCGGCTGATGGCCATGCAGAACCAGGCTGGCGTGCCATCACTTCCAGCTAATAGCAATGCGCATGGCCGGCTGATGGCCATGCATGCCCAGGCTCCATTACTCCCGCGGCTCCACCACTCCCAGCTAATGGCCATGCCGGCAACCCGGATAAGAGAGCATTACAAAGCTTCAAGGCCTGCGAGCTGCGCAGGCCCAAGCAAACGCACGGCTCTTGCCGCGCTGACAGGCTGCGGCGGCCTGCCGAGTGCCTCGCGACGTACTACAAGCAGAGAGGCCGCGCTGCAGCCGCCGCCCGCGCCGTTTTGTACAGGAGAAAATCATCTGGCGCCGGGCGGCGGCGCGTCAAGTTCGGCAAAGAAACACCGCTAATCGATCCTGCCAGGGAGGCAGCTACAAAGCGGCATGGTGGGGCGGTGCCGACGCAGCTGCCAGCCGGCGGCTATCGACATATCAACAGGTGGGCGCGGGGCGGCCGGCGCTCAGAAGGCGGTCCTCTGCTGCGGCGGCTCCGTCAGCCCAAAGGTGCCGCGGACCGGGTAGTCGTTCTCCTGCGTGTAGCGGATGCCTGCCGCCGGCAGCCAGTCAGTCTCAGCACGGAGCACCAGGTGCATCAGGGGCATGCAATCTTAGCTCAGATGTCAACATGCATCAGAGGCATGCTGAGTCAGGACACGCCAACAGGTGCAGAGGTGGCATACATTCGACAAGGCTGCATCCAACAGCTGCACCAGGAGCGGCATGCCTTCCTGGCAAACACTGCCATCCTGATCAAGCGGCAGGCCTGCCCCACGGAACAAGTCTGACGCAGCATGTGCCTGATGAACAGCTGGGCCACCTGCCTAGGGCTCCACAGGGCTCAATCGCAAGCCATCAGTCTGGTGCTGCACGCGGGCCGGAGGGCGCCAGGCGACGCTCGGGGAGGGGGGCGCACCCTCCAGCAGGATGCGCAGGTCTGGCCGCAGGAAGGGGCTGTTGGAGTAGTCGGCTGCGTGGACCTCGCCGTCCGGGTTGAGCAGGAAGAGGGCCGGCTCGGGGAAGGGGCGGTCCGTCTCGCGGGGGGAGCGCGGGTGGCTGACAAAGAGGCCCCAGCGCCGCATCTCCCCGACCGGCAGCCCGTACGCGACCTTGAAGCTGACCTCCCGCGCCTCCGTCGTCGCCTTGATGGACTCCACCTGGGCGGCGAGGCGGGCGGCTCGAAAGGAGGCGTCCTGGGCAAAAAAGTAAGCTGGGCTGCTGGCTGAGGGTGCGCTGCGGCTGCTGGAGGCCAGGAGGGGGCACCGGCTGGCGGTGCCATGTGCCTGGCTGCCTGAAGCGTTCACTGCCGCAGGCGTGCGATGGTGTTCGGCCATGCAGCGAATGGGCTGTGAGGCAGAAGCCAAGGGGAGGCTCACAAAGGACTCGGCGCGCTCGCGGCCGTCGCCCGAGACGGCGACGACCTCCACCGCCATCTCTTCCAGCTCGTCCAGGATCAGCTGCAGGCTGGCCAGGTAGTTTTTGCTCACGGGGCAGTGCTTGCCCCGGTACACGATGATCAGCTGCCACTTGCCCGTGGGCGCGCCCAGCTCCAGCTTGCCGCCCTGCAGCGGCGCCCTGAGAGCTCGCTGGCCGTGCGCAGGCGCGGCGCCCTCGCGCGCAGCGACATTCTCCATCAGATAATAATTTCAGCGGTCCAGCGCCCCGTCCATGGACCGTGCGGCGCTGCACTGCCGGTGATTTTCGCTTTGCATGCGGTAAACATCGGATCTTGACTGCGACGCGATGACGCCGCGCCCAGGTCAGCAGTGTCGCTTGGTGGGCCGCCCGGGCAATATAAGCGCTCTGGTGCGTATCGCGGAGGTCTATGTGGCGCGCGCGGTCGCGGCGCGAGTACCTGGACGGTCGGCAGCAGGACGTGCGGCATCGCTGTGCCGGGCTCCACCTTGCTCGCGCCCCGCGGCGGTATGGGTGAGCCCCCGCTCCTGGCGCCGGCTCCGGGCAGCCCAAGCTGCTGCTGGCCGCCCCTGAACGTCTTCATCAGCTTCTGCGGAAACGACTCCTGCTTTTGCTTCGCCGCGTCCGGCTGCTGCGGCTGCTGGCCGCCATTGAGGAAGGGCAGCACGGACACCATTTTTCGTTTCGGCTGCGTGCTCTACTCGTGCAGAAATGCGCTGGATTCTCGAGGATGCAGTTTTTCAACGCTCGCGGACCCCGCCGCCCGCCCAGCGGCGGGCCGTCATATCCGCAGCGCCGGCGGTATGGGCCCGCCCTGGTGGTGAATCATGACCCAGCGCCCGCCCTGCTTCTCGAACACGTTGGTCGCCGCCGTCCTGATCGACGCAGCAGCGGAATCACTCAGCCCGCGACAGGCCAGGCAGCCTGCAGAATGGGAGAAGCATGGGGTGGCGCACCGGCCACGATTGTTCTCTGCATCAATGACCTCCACGCACGTCACAAAGGCGTCAGTGTCGCCCGCATAGATGCGGACGTCCTCAAGCGTCAGCTTGATGCCCCTTGTGCCTCGGAACACCAGCTGCCAGCTCTCTAGCACCTGCAGCGGCATGGCAACTTCAGGTGCGGGCTGCAGCCACGGATGGCCCCAGCCCCGGCACCTGCGCTGCGGTGAGGAGGCCCTACGCTTTCGTGGCCTGCGATGCAGCGCGTGCCCGGATGCAAGACCTGCACGTGCTCCCCCTGGCCCCAGATGTCGCGCATCTCCTGCAGCAGCGCAGCGCCGCGTCACTCGGCGGCCCGCCTTGCGCCTGCAGCCTGCGGTAGGTCGTGCAGCAGCAGCCTGCCTTCATGTCGCCGGCCTCGAAGGCTCTGTAGAAGCGCTGGTTGAGCTCCTCGACCGCCGAGCGGGCGTCCGACTGCCGCTGCCTGCCAAGGGAGCCACGCCAAGCTCGCCAGTGGCCACTCAACGAAGAGAAATAGGCAAGCTGAGAAGGCGCCGCACTGCAGCTCGTCTCGCAGCGTCGCGGCTGCCGCATAGTCCTCCCTGGCCACGGCCAGCTGGAGCCGGTCCTTCAACTCCGCCAGCGGCAGGCCACTGCCGCTCTCTTCAGCGGCGGTACTGCTGCTGCTCTCCGCACTGGCTCGGCACGTCTCATGCCTGCGTGCGCACGACGCCGGCGAGGTCAGGCGGCGCGGTGCAGAGCATGTCGAGTCTGATGCCAGCCGAGAGCGAGTGCAGGCAATTGTCATCGCTCATCGGTAATCTCATGACTACGATCACACTGGCAGTAGCGCACCCAGGCTTCTCTCGCCAGCGCGGCCGCTGCGCACGGTGATGCAAGCGTTGCCGCGAGCAGGTCGCCTGCCGCGGCGCCCAGGCGCAGTGCGGCCTCGCGTCGAGATTCAGAGCGTGCTGTTGCATTGCTGGCAGAGATGTCAGGCGCCTGGCGAGTGCATTTGGCGCGCAAAATGCGCTGCGGAATGCGACCCAGGCCTCACACAAATTGATGCTCGGTCGCTTCGCTCGCCCCGCATCGCCGGCGCGCTGCTGGCAGATCGATTGTGACCTGTGCTGCGCACGCACAGTCAACATAGCGCAGCGAGTGTGACGGCCCCGCCTTCCAATCGAGCACATGCGCATGTGCTGCCTTTGAGGGATGGACGCGCGCATCCTGCGGACCGCCGGCAGCTACTCACCACCTGGCAGCCGTATGAGTGGATACGGCGGCCGCCTGGTCACGCGGATGCAGCTGCAGGTCACAAGGCGCGCCTTTCACTCAGCCATGCGTCCTACCCTCCCTTAAGCTCCGAGTGTCGGGTGCCTGGCCGCCTGCCAAAGTGAGGCAAGCTGCTTGCGTCCGCAGGTGGGACGCCAAGCGCCATGGGCCCGTGACGCGGGCCAAGGTGCTGGCGCGGCTCAAGGAGGAGGGATTCAGCACGACAGTCTACACCTTTCCGCCGGGCACCCACTTCGGCAACCACACCCACCCCGTCGAGAAGAAAGACAGCATCCTGAGCGGGCAGTTCCTCTTCAAGATGGACAACGAGGAGGCGCGCTTCCCCTCCGCCTGACCTGTGGAAAGCGGCAGGGTACCAAGTGCCTGCTTCCCCGGCTTGCATCCTCACTACCCTCTGCTGCTGCTCCCTCAGGTCGTGCTGCAGGCCGGCGACATGCTGCTGGTGCCGCGCGGCCGTGTGCACAGCGCCGAGGTGATCGGCAGCGAGGCGTGCGAATTCGTGGACGCCTCCCGCCAGAGCTGAGCCCGCGTCCCGGTTTTCATTTTTGGTCGAGGTCTTTTGATCAATATATATGGACTAGATGTCATCCCTGGAGGTCCGAAGCGTGGGGCAGCTGTGATGCGAGAAGATTAGAACAACGGTCATAGCGTCCTTGCAAGGCCGAGTAGTGCTTCTCTCTACGGGGACCTCACAACGAAGAGGACGGAAAGTTATTGCAGCGCAACCGCACTCCAGCACACACGCTCTCACAAGCACAGAGAGGCCAAGGGGCGCCAGCCAGGGAGCCAGAGGCACGTGCCCCTCATACCCCCCTGCACGCAGCCATCGATACCCTGACGCAGCAAAGTGCAGCGACGCAGCAAATGCGGCTTGCTACCCAGGTCCCCATGGCCGGACAGCCTCTAGACCCGGCCATCTGTTGCAAAAAACGGCGGCTGCTCACGACTGCTCCCACCCCTGCTGGCCGCCGTGCATCGACGAGTACCGCCGGCCGCCGCCGCCGCCGCCGGCATGCGAGCCGCCAAAGCCCTCGCCATCCGGCGCGTTGATGGTGAGGGGCCGCTTGGCTGCGCGCTGGAAGGCCGCCGCCGCGCCTGGCTGCAGCATGGGGCCGGGCACAAAGCCCATCGCTCCAAACGCGTCCACCAGGCCCTGCACGCCCCGCCAGCAGCGCGGTTACCCACTGCTGCCGCTGGCTCGCGCTCCTGCCTTGCGCCTCCGTCACTGGAATGCTGCCGCCCCTCCACAGAGCTTGTGGACAGCCGGTGAGGCAGGCCTGCTCAGCAGCCGCCAGACATGCCCGCGCCTGTGCTCGCAGGCGGCTGCTGGTGGGGCTGTCGTGGCGGCAGGGGCCGGCCTGGTGGTACGCCGCCTGGGACGGGTAGGCCGGGAACTGCGGCTCGGGCGCGAAGAACTGCCCAGGCTGGCCGTAGCCTGCCGTGGGCCCCATCGGCTGGCTGAAGCCCGCCGACGGCTCCTCCCAGCCGCCGCCGTAACCCCCGGCGCCGTAACTCGGCTGCTCGCCAAAGCCCAGCTCCTCCTGGTAGCCCGCCTCCTCGCCGTAGCCGTGCTCCTCGTCCTGGAAGGGCTGCTGGGGGTAGGCTGCGCGCTCCGGGTAGCCTGCGTGCGCGCAATGGCAGGGCTCGGTATGCGGACGACGGGCGGCATCGCAAGCATACGCAGCTGTCACAGGCGGGCCCGCAGCTCTGTCGGTCAGGACCGGCGGGCTGGATGTCGGCTGCAGCTGACCCGGGGGCACAAACTGCTGGGCGGCCGCGTTCAGTCGCCTCTGCTGCTGCTGCTGCTGCGCCGCGGCGCCGTGCCATTCCGGCGCGCCGGGGTGCAACTGCCGCCCGCTCTGCGGCCTGCTGCCGCCTGCAGCCGCCGGCCGAAGGTGCTCAGAGCCAGGGCCTCTGCCTGAAGCCATGAGGCTCTTTGGCAGGAGCGTGTGGGGCAGCCTGACCGATGCTGATGGGGCCGGCCCGCGGAGGCGAAGGCTTCAGGGCCGCCGCCGGCTGCGGCTGCGGCTGCGGCTGCGGCTCCTCGGAGGGGTGCCAGTCCTCGGCCGCCCGCCACTCACCTGCAGGCGGCCGGCGTCGGCTGTGTGAGCCCCACCGGCTCTGCTCGGCAGGCGAGCTCTCTCTGACCCACATGGAGGGGCCTGGGGGGGTGCCGCAGCGGGCGCTCACCGTCCGCATCAGGCACGGGGTCGCGGGCCGCCGCCAGAGCGTCCCAGCCGCCGCCGCCGCCTTCGCTCTCCCGCGCCTCCTGCGCAGGGAGGCCCGGCGGTGAGTGCGAGGCAAAACCGCGGCGCCGCCCCGCGGCAGACTCGCATGGCGCTGGCGGCTGCGCGTCACCTGCTCTGGCGGCTGCGGCGGCGCGTGCCAGCCGCCGGTCGGCTGCTGGCGCTCCGCAACCGGCTGCGCGGCCGCTGCTGGCTGCTGCTGCGGCTGGGCGGCAGGCTCCTCTGAGGGCTCGAGGCCGGCCAGGCGATCCCACCCGCCGCCGTGGCTGTCCTGCTCGGCCTGAGGCTGCGGCGGCGGCTGCGGCGGCGGCGCGCGGCCCGGCCCGTTGCTGTAGCCTGGCACCTGGCTGCCCCGCTTGTCAGGGCTGGCCGCCAGCGCGTCCCAGCCGCCAGCCGACGGCTGCTCCTGGGCTGGCTGCTGCCACTGCTGCCGCGGGGCCGGCTGCTGCTGCTGCTGCTGCTGCTGCTGCTGCTGCTGCTGCACGGGCTGCTGCCGGGGAGGCGGCGCCTGCTGCGCCTGCTGCTGCCACTGCAGCGGTGCCTGGGCCGCCACCGGCGCGCCCCGCCTGTCATCAGGGCTTGCTGCCAGCGCATCCCAGCCGCCGGCCGCAGGCTGATCCTCCACCGGCCGCTGCTGCGCAGGCTGCTGCCACTGCTGCTGCTGCTGCTGCTGCTGCTGCTGCTGCTGCTGCTGCTGCTGCTGCTGCTGCTGCTGCGGCTGCTGCGGCTGCTGCTGCGGCTGCTGGTAATGCGGCGCCGCCTGCCTGCTGCCAGGGCTGGCTACCAGCGCGCCCCAACCACCGGCTGACGGCTGCGCCGCCTCAGGCGGCTGGCCCCAGCCGTACTGCGCTGCCGCCGGCTGCTGCTGCGCGGCCGTCGCAGGCTCCCAGCTGCCGCCCGCCTGCTGCGGCTGCCTCGGCGCCTGCTGCTGGTACGCGTCCGGCACAGGCACCGTGCGTGGGCCGCTGCCGCGGCCGGCGTACGGCGGCGGCGCCCGCTGCTCCCAGGCCTCGCTGCGCGGCAGCGGCTCGTTCCAGGCATCCTCGCCGGCCGCCAGGCGGTCCCAGCCGCCGCCGGCAGCTGGCTGCTCGGCATCCACGGCCCAGGCGGCGCCCGCAGCGACGGGCGGGCGGGCCAGCGGGGGCGGGCGGGTCGGCAGCTCGGGCCACTCCTCGCCTGTGGGCGGGCCCGCTGCTTGACTCCCCGGCCGCTCGTCGAGCAGATGCCCTCCCTGGAGGCGCCGAGAGAGGGAGGCGGATGGGGGCCGAAGCCTCTGCCGCTGAGCCGACATGCGGCTGGGCCCGCCCCCTCCCTGCAGCTCTCTCCGAGCAGCCTCCGAAGCGAGGAGCAGGCTGCGTGAGGGCGCGAGTGCCGACCCACCTGCCGGACGGCCCCGGCCGCGGCCGTGCGGCTGGCCGCGCCCGTAGCCCGGCGGCGGCTCGATCGCCTCCCCCGGCTGCTGCTCCCCCACCCAGTCGACGGGGTGTCCGTGCGGCAGCGGGCCCCTGCGCGACCGAGCGAGCCTCAGGCTGCGGCCGCGGCGGGGAAGGGATGCGGGCGGCGGCGGCGGTGGCACGGACCTGCCGCCGCCGCGCGGCGCGCCCCTTCCTCGCCCGCGCCCGCCGCGCCCCTCGAATGCGCCGCCCTCCCGCGGCTGCGCCTGCTGCGGCGGGGCACCGTAGCCCGGCGGCGGGGGGCCGTAGCCCGGCGGAGGGGGGCCGTAGCCAGGCGGCGGGCCAGCAGCCCAGTCCTGGGGCGCCGCCTCCCAGTCGGCGGGGCC